>PVLD010000210.1:0-205066 GCA_004027595.1 Dinomys branickii
ATTGATCGCCAGGGTTGATTCGGCTGATCTGGCTGGCTAGGCGGGTGTCCCCTTCCTCCCTCAACGCTCCATGTGCGTCCCTCCCGAAGCTGCGCGCTCGGTCGAAGAGGACGACCACCCCCGATAGAGGAGGACCGTTCCTCGGTCAAGGGTATACGAGTAGCTGCGCTCCCCTGCTAGAACCTCCAAACAAGCTCTCGAGAGGGAGAAAGAGAGAGAGAGGCTTTCTTGGTTTAGTTATATGAACATTAAAATAAATTGCACAATACTGGATTAGAGTTGGGGACATCAGCATAAATTCCTATTTACCTTACACCATGTGGGTGTGTAAATACAGATATGTGTGTGCATGGGTTAGTATACATACATCTGCTACCTAGTTTTGTTGTCTGAGAAAACCTAGAAGCAATAATGCTCCAATAGCAACAAGCACACTCAACACCCAGATCTTGGTTTCTAAATACTATTCTCCAGTAAAAAGTTCCTGGGATCCTTAGGGATACTGATGATTGTGGGTGAGGGAAAACACAGATAAGCCCGGAGTATCCTGAAGAATCAAAAAATAAGCAAAGTGCACAAATAACATAAAGATAAATAACTAGATGGAGGCTGTCAGAAAGACACAGGAACCAGCTTCTACTGGCCAAAGCTGGAGAATTTTGAGGAAATAATGGACTATAAATCAAAGCATAAAATAAATGTCTGAGTCCAAACTGATATAAATAATTTTAATAAATAAATGAGGCAGAAAAGACGAATCTTTCTAATACACACAGATACTCCCCCTCCAAAAGGTGATACTTAGTTTTCCCCATCTCCAAATTAGTTTTTGGAGATTGATATTGTGTCAAGTAATTCTATAAAACTGTTACAGATGATATATTGTGTCAACTTGGGGAGTCTGGAGGTTTAGCTGAATAACTCAGCAGTTGTAGATCTTGGGGTGAAAAGGACTTGCTCTTACCCATTTGGGATATTGTTTATTGTGTTAATTTGTGAATTTTAAAAGGTTAACTATGTGATTCAGCAGGAAGCCAGGGTGCTTACTTTGTATACATCCTGAACCTGTGGAAGAGGAGGGCAATGGAGACTGTGTGAGAGCTACACACCCCCTGGGTGGGGGCAGGCTGTTCACAAGGTAAGGGAGGGAAAGAGGCTGCTTGCCTGCAATTCCACCCATTTGCTGGTTGTTTGCTGCCCTAAACAGTTTGCCCTCTGCCATGTGCCACTCTGCCTCTAAAGCAGCCAAGTATGGACTAAAACCTCCACAAACTGTAAGCTAAATAAACCTTTCCTTCCTTCATTTTGGGTGTTGGGTATTTTGTCTCAGCAACGAGAAAAAAGTAACCAAGACAAAAACCTATCAACACTAATTTATTGGTAAATGCTTTAGTGTCTCTTATATATGAAATCATACATTATTTCTTTCTTCCCAATTCCACTTTTTAGTTTTCTTCTCTTATTATACTGGCAAGGGCCTCCAGTGGTTGAACTAGAAGTGGTGACTTGGGGCATCCATATCTCATTTCTGATCACAAAGGGAAAGCTTTCAACATTTCAAGTGAAGATTTTGTTTAGAATGAAGTGACCCTTGCATTATGCATTTCCTATCTACCTTTCACCACTTCTCCAAAGAAGAGAGGTTTTGCCTTTTATATCACTTTCCTACTTCTGATCTAACAAATGACAATAAACTCAGGGTTTTAAAACAATACAAATTTATTTTAGATTTCTGGATGCCAGAAATCAAACATTGGTCTCCCTGGGCTAAAAGCAGGCTATTGGCTGAACTTGATTCCTTTCTGGAGACCCTAAGGCAAGACTTTACTTTCTTGCCCTCTGCTGCTTGTAGAGCCCACCCACATGGCTTGTGCAAGGGCAGCAACAGCAGATTAAGTTCTTATCACATCCCATCACTCTGACACCGAGTCTGCTTCTGCTCTCATTCTACTTTTAAAAACTATTATGTTGAGCTCATCCATACAGTCCAGAATAATTTCCCTATCTTAAATTAGCTGTATAGAAACTGTAACTCCACTTTGCCACATAACAGTGTAGTCAGAGGCTCCATAACTATAGCAACATGTGACTATAGGACATGAGCATCCTTGTGAACATTGCTGCCTACAACACTTCCTTACAGTGTTAGGTCAGGATAGCCTTAATAGAACTATTTAGAAAGTTTGGCATATATCCGTGGAACTCGTGAGATGCAAACTTTAGTACTTGCTACCTAAATAAAAAAGGTAAAGCAAGCACTTCAGTTTGCTGTGTGCCTTGAGAAAGAGTAAGGAAGAAAGCCAAAATTTGGAATAGTCTGCTTTCTTGAGTTTGGTGAGCAAAGAGGTATGTGACAATAGACCAAACTTGGCCTCCCCCCAGCAGGAAACTATAAACCCACTGAGAGGAGCTGCACCAGTAACGGCCATCAGAGCGTATACAGTTGTATCGTAGGAAAGTGGAGGCTGGGATGAAGCACTTGCAGATGGCCAGAAGAGGATGACCTGTCATCATTTCCCAAGAGAATTGCCCATGAGAGAGCTCCAGAAATGCAGGCATTCCCCCCCCACAAAAAACCCACAAAAGCATATCTAAGAAATGACTTGCCACTTTTCAAGCTGTACATGTTTGTAAGGTAACATGTGATGTTTCTACATATGTATATATTGCATAACATTTAAATCAGATTGAACATATCTACCTCCTCATTTATCATTTCTTTATAAGCATTCAAAATTGTTTTTTCTAGATTTATGAAACATACATTATTGTCTATAGTCACCTTCCATGACACACCCTTCTCAGGGGCTGGGGATATAGCTCAGTGGAATAAGCACCTGCCTAGCAAGCGCAGGGTCCTGAGTTTGATCCCCAGTACCGCAAAAAAAAAAAAAAAAAAAAAAAAAAAAACATGACACACCCTTCTATAGTAGCTGCAATTTTCTATCAGGCCCCTTAAAAGGACTGTTTTTTGCCATGTAGCTGTTGGGGACATCCTCCACAGAAATAGATGGCGGTAGTGCCTCTTAGTCACCCACTGGGGCATATCACAGCTCCTTGCACACCACCACAGCACATCAGAGCTTCTTGCGCTTACCTAACTGTAACTTAGTACTCATTGATTGACCAGAAGGACATTTAGATTTGCTCTATTTAAATGTTTCAAATACCAGATTTCAACTGTTCCAAACAAGATGCCCTTTCTGCCTCCTGGAACTAGGCATGGTTTGACTGTGGGGATGAGCGAGTGTGGGAAGAGCAGGGCAGGGAGTGAGATGACAGGTGGCCACCACCTCAGACTTCCAAGGCTGCATCTGGCCTAAGAGAGGGGAGAAATGCTAATGTAATGAGAGTGAACTTTTCCGATTATTTGACCGCATTTTTAGTTATAGGAATAGGATCAGAAAAGCTTAATACCTGCCTGAGATTCCATCTAGGGATGAGGAAAAACAAGGCAGGAAAGCAGATTCGAAAAGGAAATGAGAAGAAACAGCACAGTTGTCTCCTAGCCAGTTCAGCTCCTCCAGTACCCTGGGTGGAGAGCAGTCAACTTTTAGGAGTCTTCAGAGCCCTAGAGCCTGGGGACCCGACATGCGATGAAAATCACAGCCTCTCTCATCATCCCACACCCCAGTCACTCTGCTCAAGACCACACAAATGAGCTACCATGGTGAGCTGCCATTTATTGCCTTGAACAGAGGAAAGGAAAGGTGGTAAAAATGAAGGCAGCCTCAGCCCCAGGGGAAGAGATGTCGGGGAACACCCAAAGAGGACGCCCAGGATCGAAACTGTCCCCTTAACCATGCTGGTCAGAATTTAGCACTAGTTCCCCGGCAGAGAGGAACTGAAGATGGTGACAGTATATCCGGTGGTGAGGGTTTTGTAGTTGATTCACTTGTAGCTCACATCGCTCTTGGCCAGGGTCTTCTCCTTCCCCAGGGGAGGTGAGTAATGGAATGAGGGCTGATCTTTCATGCATACTATATCACATTATGCATATATATAATATATAACACGATTTCACACGTATAATGTGTAACTTGTATAATGATCACTAGATCCTTGGTCAGCTGGATTCCACTTGGTGACTGGAGGCAAGTTCCCACTGCCCAGAATAGGCAAAACCCAACAAGTGTCTAGTTCTGTCTCAATGGGCCTTTACTATGCTGCATGTGTTCATTAAACCTGAGCTCAACTCTAAAGAGAACAGGACCTCAAAAACCACAAAATCCCACCTTATGCTGTCCACTATTACAACAGTACACTCTATCCTCTACAAACAAAACTCATTAGGACAAAAACTGTATACCCTCAACAAATGCCCTCATTCTGATGAACTGTAACATTGTTCACTTTATATAACGATACTATGTGTACGCTTTTTCCCAGCTTTCCAACTTTAATAATAGGTGTGTCTCTTCAAACATTTTCTTTTCGCTCTTTCTTTTTCAGAAAATAAGCAGGACTAAGTTGCAATTTTATGCTTGTGATTTCTTTTACCATCTTACTAAAATTGCAAATGTATTTCTCCCGCCAAGCTCTCCAACGGGCTCTGTGGTTGGGTCAGGCCCCCCTAAGGAGAATTTCAACCTTTTACTTGCTTCCTACTGAGATGTACCTACAGCTGCTGCTTTCATCCAGGCCCCTTAGAATGAGCGACTTCTTCCACATAGCTATTGGGGACATGCCACAGAAATAGATGGTGGTGTTGCCTCTTTGTTCAGTCACTCAGAAGCTTCTCAAGGGCCCACTATATGCCAAGCTCTATGCTACATGCTGAGAGTTCAGCCTTGAACAAAGTAGCCATGACTCTTGCGCTGCAGGAGAGTGCAGTTCTCTCTTGATAACTCTTGGCCTTCTTACTGGTAAAAAAAAATAGTGTACATGAAGCTTAAAATAACAACAAAATCGTACTTTAAAATGGTGTGTAACATGACATTTTCCAAACTACTTTTATTTAAAACATAAGACAGGGATCACACAGCTACTTGCTTTTGTCTCCCATAAATAAATCTATTTCTTACTATATGCTGCAGCTGGCTCTCAACCAGTCAGCCCAGCATGAACTACATACTCACACTGCCCCTGCCTGTCCCCAGATGCTGTAGGCAGTAAATGAGAGCTGCATGTTTTTTGTTTGTTTTTTTTTTTTTTTTACTGTTCACACAAGCGTTTATTTATCATGAGGAACTAAGTATTCCTTAGCCCACATACTGATGTTTCACAATTCAGGAACACTGATCAGTGACACATGACTGTGGAACTCAATCCAAAGAAACCTTTTTATTCCTATATCACTTTGCACTCTGAAAGATACCAGCCTTCCTCATTTCTTCAAAATCTTTCATGGAATCGTAATTTTTGTAGAACTCTGCATATGCCTTCTTTCTTGGTTCAGCCACAGCAAACTTATAAAGAGTTGCAACCCCCACGGAGACGAGGAATGCTCCAACAATATGAAACCGCAGACGCCTGGCCAGAAGACCGCGCATCTGCGGCTTCGCCAGCACACCGGAACTCATGGTAGTTACCGTCCTCAACCCCAACGTCCTTTCCGGCCAATGAGAGCTGCATGTTTTGATCCACGTGCAGAGCTTCTCAGCCTAGAAGCACATATGTCAAAATGCCAGCTCCCACCGTCAAAGGGTCTGATTAAACTGGCGTTTGTTGTGGCCTTCGCATCTGTATTTTTAATAACTCTCCAGGTAAGTTTTTCCTGCAGAAATGTGGAAAACCACTGATACAGTGGGAAAGCACGTGTCTTGGGCAGAGTCCTGGCTCTGTCAGGCACCAACTGGATGACTTGGGGGAGCCTCTGTCTTCTTGACAGTTTCAGAGAAGTGATATAACCATGTAGAACTGTCCAGCTCAGTGCTGCATAACAAGAATTGCTCAGCCAAGGTGATTGGTGAATGAGAATGTCTGGCAGGACTCGGCCAGAGTTAATGATCTTGACCCAGATGGAGGGATGAGAAGTGAGCCATCTTGTGGCCAAAACAATGAGACCTCCAGGCTCAGCAGTTTAACTGCTTCGGGGCTGTATGTACCTGCACAGTGCCGAGCAATCTATCGGTGACACGTACAGAGAACATAAATACATTATACATTCCAGAGAATCAAGAGCATGACCAGAACCTCTCACCAGAAAGCCATTCAACAAGGTTATGATATGCCTTCTGTGCCAGGCCCTGCACAGCTAGTGAGCAAACAGTGAGTTGTTTACAATAAATATAACACAAATACATACCTCCCGTCCTGTGGTAAGTGATAGGAAGAAGCACTTGGAGCACCAGAACATATAAAAGAGAACCTGCTTCATCTGCAGGGATTAAAGAAGGCGGTCCTGGGAAGTGGCATTGGAGCAGAGATTGGAGAGAAAAGGAGGAATACACTTTTGTGGAAAAGGAGATGGTACTTTTTTCCAAGACTGGGATCCTGAGGAAATGTGGCACAGGGGAAGAAAGGAGGAAGCTCGGAGAGGCTACAGCAAAGAGATACCAAAGATGGTATTTGAAAACAAAGGCTCTGGAGCCTGTTTACCTAGGTTCAAACCTGAGTTGGCTGCTTTCAAGATAAGTCTGTTGCTGCGCCTGCTGGAGGCAGGAGGATCCCTGCAATTTCAAGGCTACCCTGGGCTACATTGTGAGTTCAAGGCCAGCCTGAACAGCATAGCAAGAGCCTCTCTGAAAAAAGAAAGATAAATCTGTTACCTGATGTTATTTAAGGTCTCTGGAGTACAACTGCCTTATCTGGAAAAAAAAAAAAGCATGATGACATTTACTTCTCAGAGTTTGCTATAGATTCAGTCAGCTAATATAAGCACATGTACCCAATGAGTGCTATCTAGTTATTATTAATAGTAAGGAAATCTCTACTTCTATATACCTGGGAGGAGGAGGTTCACCTACCTAGTAATTTGTTAATTACATTAAACCCTTTTTTTTTTTAAAGGAAAACATTTCCTTTTTTTTTTTTTTTTGGCGGTACTGGGGATTGAACTCAGGACCCTGCGCTTGCTAGGCAGGCGCTTATTCCACTGAGCTATATCCCCAGCTCCCATTAAACCCTTTTCATCAGGAGTGGGATAATGCATTGGCCCAGAGTAAAAGAATATTTTCAACTCATGTCAATACTTACCAAAGAGCCTCCAGGCAGTAACCACGCATAATCAATCTACCTGATTACCCCTCACTCAGTCATTCACTAGGAGTAGGCCACCCAGGGAAAGGCACGCTGCTGGGCAAGACCTCTGTGACTGAAGCTTCCTGAAAGAGCAAACAGTAACAGCGCTCTGCTGAGAGCATTCTCAATAGCTGGAGCTCTAAAAAGTACACATTCAAGTTCACCATGTGGGATAGCTGGCATCAAAGGAAGTTTTCCTGACACACAGATAGGGTGTAGATACTTTACATACTTCCTGATGTTCATACATTGTGAGCTTGAAAGCATCCCCCTTCCTCACCAGTCAAGTCTTCAGATGAGAACACAGCCCCACAACCTTGGAACAGACCTTGAGCCAGAAGCGCCTGGTTAAGCCACATCTGGGTATTTGAACCACAGAAATTGGTGAGATAATCAACTGACTTAAGTTTGGGGGTAAGTTGATATGGCGCCTTAGGTGATTAATACAAGGAGCAAGGAATATTAGGACTAGAAAGCAAGCTATAAATACCTTGTATCTATCTAGTTCAGCATGGGAAGTCTGAAATTCTTTTGGAACCTCTGACACGGGGAATGATCAATAGACTAAGAATGTTCAAAGATAAAGACTTGGTTCATCCTGCCAAGTAAAGAACCCAAATAGTTGATGTACTGGGTAAAGGAAGAAGAATATCAGAATGAATGGAGGAAAGTCATATGGCCTCATGAACAAAGCAGAAATGAGAACTAAAGCCACTACCTGCATTTCCTTTTTATTATGTCATATGTATTTTTATATTTTTATTTCATTTTCTTCTCTTTCTTCTATCTCATAATTTACTTTGGATGTAACTATTCAAAATACTCAGGTGAAAACATGACAGAATTAGAAGAGGAAAGTCAATCACTCAGTGATCCTGGACTTGGAACTGAAGGCAATAACTTAAGACAGTGGGTTTCCTGCACTTGAGAAGAGGATGTATTTAAAGTTGGATGACCGCTGGGTGTGGGGGCGCATGCCTGTAAACCCAGCACTGGGGAGGCTGAGGTGGGAGGATTGTTGTGAGCTCGAGACCAACCTGGGCTACAGTGAGCTCAAGGCCAGCCTGAACTGCATAGTAAGACCCTGTCTCAAAAAGACAAAAAATGCTGGGTGAGACACAGCTGCCCCAGACCAGGTTGCAGTAGCTTGGAGAGTGTCGGTATGAGACAAAGACATTCATGTGTGTTGGACTACAAAAATCTTGTCCTTTTTTGGCAGTCCAGAATACTTCTGTTATTAAAGATGAATCTCAAAGTCAGTAACAGGAAGGACCCCAACACATAGTCATAAGGTAAACAGACTCAGCCATTTCTTTTCCCCATCTGCCTGGTATATGGATCTCAGGCATGTATCCCAGGCTCAGGCAGACACCTGCACCTGTGTGACTGAGACAATAATGAACTGTTTCAGAAGTATCTCTGCAAGAGACATTGTGAGAGTCTTTTTTGACCCCACCCTTCCTTGCCATAGCCCCATTTCCAATCTTCACCATTAAATCTGAGAGCAAAGGGTCATCTTCCCAATAAATGCGTTTTATGCTTAAAATATGTAAGCATGGGTTTGCTCTTTCCAATCCAGAACCCTGAGCAATACACCCACCAAGACATCAACTCTCCTCTAAACACTAACCCGGATTTCCCAAGTTGTGTCACATCAACATCAGTCTAGACATGTTCTTCCTGGAAAGGGTTCCAAGATTAAGTAAGTTCATGAGCTCTTCCACACTGTACGTGTGTCTTGGAGACTTACAGTGAGATACTAAAGGTTCCGAGGAGGCCTATGGTAAAGAAATCCGTTTGACATTTTTGTACTAGTATTCCCATTATCACTTTTCTTTTATATTTTTAGTTGATACTTCTCTCTCTGAGAAACACTGACCCGATTCCAAGAAAGGAGATTCAGAGAACTTGCACTTCCCTCTGATTTCCATGTCCCCATTTGTTCTAGGAGATCTTGCCTCTTCCCAGTTCGATTATGCAATAAATCATCACTCCTTCAAAGGTGGCCAGGCTAACCTCAGAATATTAGCACCACTGGGTTGAATAACATCTGCCTTCATCACCAATTTCAGATATTCCCTTGGATATTTATAGATGTTTTATTCTGGAGTCTACATGGCCTCTCTATTCTGTTTCACTGAGCTTCTATTTCTCTTAATACTACCAAACTAATAGTTGCTTTATAAAGCATTTCAAAACTTATCACTTTTATCCTTTTTTTAATAAAAAAATTTTAGCCATTTTAAACTTATTCTCCCAAATTAACTTTTGGCAAGTTGTATTGAATTTTTTTTTTGTGACGGGGAGGGTCTTGCTATGCATTTCAGGCTGGCCTCAAACTCACGATCCTCCTGCCTCAGCCTCCCAAGTGCTGAGATTACAGGTGTGTGCCAATGCCTGGATATGATTTTTAAGTACAATTTTTATAAAGTTATAAGATAATTTGATGAGATTTTATGTCCTTAATAGAGCCTTGCTATCCAGATGCACATGATATTTATTTCTTTTATGTCTGACAATATATTGGTGTTCTTCTTGTAAGTCCTAACCTTTTTTAAAGGGAAGAAGATAAAACTGTTAGCCAGGGGTGGTGGTGCATGCCTGTAATCCCCACACTGGGGAGGCTGAGGCAGGAGGATCGTTGTGAGTTCAAGGCCACCCTGGGCTACAAAGTGAGCTCAAGACCAGCCTGAACTGCAGAGCGAGGCCCTGTTTCAAAAAGACAAAAAAGAAAAAGATAAAGCTATTATTACTTGAAGATGAGATAATTCCTTTACCTATGAAATCTGGAAGAAGTCTTTAAGAGAGTTCAATAAGTGCATAGTGGAAAAATAATCCACATATCCAAAATCATTCACTAGAATATATGAATATGCAAATAAATTAGGGAGATTCGGATACTTAGGAACCCAATTAACAATACTTGGAAATGGGTTTGGTGTAAAAGATGTCGGGTGGGAGTATCAGTAAAATGTTTTGGAATTCTGTGGGCCCCCTTTTGCCCCATTATGACTCTGTAAGAGAAGAACCTTATACAAGAAGCTTATACAATCACATCTCAATTCCAGGGCCCGAAGTTTGCCTTTTACATGACCCTTAAGGGTTTTGGCACTTCTGGGCTGGGCACTGCTGTTATTCTCTTTGCTACTCTGTTTCACTTGGATTGGTTGGAAGTGGATTCAGTTAGCTAGTCAGCTCCTACCCCATCACAATGCCCAGAAATTCACCTGTAGAATTCTCTGCAGCTATTTCTCCTCATTCTTTCATGGTTGTTTTAACAACATAGAAAGAAAGACCTAGGGAAATTTTTTTTTAAAGAGTGAAAATTTAGAAGAGTGGTAGGAGAATGGATAAAGTTTTGCTCCCCAAAACAAGGATATGGACAAGTATCGCTGAGACCACACAGGCAGTGTGATCCTTTAATTCAGTGTGATCCTATAAACATCAAAGCCTCTCAGAGCCTCTGAGTAAGAATCCAGCACACATGAAGGTACAGAAAGGAAATGTCAAAGCTACTTTTCTGACCTAACTTACAACCTAACAAGTTACATACTCAGAAAAAAATATTTCAGTGTGAATATTGTTATCAGGATATCAAGTTATCGAGCAACAACCAATCAGAGAGATGTTGTTTTAAGGGTCAAAAGTTACACTTCACAATATATAACAACAGTCTCTGAGGTCCACATGACTCCTCTGTTATGTGAAAACAAAATAGGATTATTACACACTTTCAACGAGTCTCCTTTCTGAGCAGGAGAATAAGAATAGTGCTCTTTGTGAATATTCTCAATACACCTCTTTGGCAGAACTCACATTAAATAAATTCACTTTCCTATAGTTTTGTGAGAAAATATTTCCCTTATGTTTCTAAGATATTTTATGAACCCTGTCTCAGTTACTTTTCTTTCATTGCTGGGACAATATACAGGATGCCCAAAATGAAGGAAGGAAAGGTTTATTTAGCTCACAGTTTGTGGAGGTTTCAGTCCATACTCGGCTGGCTCCCAGGCAGAGTGGCACATGGCAGAGGGCAAAAGTTCATGGTGGTGGAAAATAGCAAAAGCAGCAAGAGCAAAAAAGGAGGCCTGGTGGCCAGCAGCCACTTTCTCTCCCTTATATGTGCAAACTATCTGCCCCAGTGCAGGTGTAGCTCTCCACCAATGAATCAGTCATAAACTCTAGAAGCCCGCCCCATGACTGCATGAGGCTTTGGGAGGACATCCAGAATCAAATCACAACAAACACCGTTCTCAACATTAAGCCCACTCCCAAAGTTAAGCCCATTCATCTAGGACAAAAGTCCTAAGGGGGGGGGAACAGTGGATGAGAAATTTTAAACAAATAAAACATACAGTGGTATACTCCCAGATGTTTAACTGGCCCTCTAGTTCTAGAAGGAAAATCATTGTGTGTAGTATTTGCAAACCACCACTGTGTAAATATTCCTACCATCACAAATTTCAAGTTGATATGATGTCATTGAAGACAGTGTTGAAGAGAAAGGTACACAACAGGCTTTCAAGAGTTTGAAAGGGGGCCAGGGATAGAGCTCAGCAGCACAAGCACCTGCCTGGCAAGTGCAAGGTCTTGAGTTTGATTCCCAATATAAAAAAAAAAAAAAAAAAAGGTAAAACAAACAGGCCGAAAGGGCCAATTCCAGCACACCAGTAAGGGACAAGTAATAGTTTCTAGGGTCCCAATCTATCCAACTGTGTAACTTCTCTTCAGCCTTGGTCTGCAGGAAGGGCGGAAAGGAGATCTGGTTATAGGTTTGGGGAAGAAGGACAGAGGTACTAGGACAGTGACACTGGTAAATACTATAAACATAGGAAAGATGTAAAGACCCCAGTACAAAATGGAAGGCAGAGCCCCACTCCCTCTCATGGAGTCTCCAGTCTTAGACACTTACCTGTCAGTTTTCTCCTGTTCTACTACCAGCACACTGTTGTTTGTTGTGAGTTCTGCCTGTAAACTCCAGAGTGAATTGTTCCTCTTCCCTGGCCACAAGATGCCTGGCTGCCATCATGATCATACCACCCTGATGTAAGCATGGCTCATTCTCCTGAGTGTGGCCTATGGTCACCTTCTTCGGAGTCAGGGACTTGACAAGGAAATTCCCCGGCTCCTGGGTGCTTTCCTCAGAGAAAGAACCACCAAAACCACAAAGGCCCGTGAGTGGCCACCGAAGAGATGGTAGGTGAGCAGCTACATGTCTACGAATAAAACCCTTTTACCTGGGTGTGGCACTCAGAGACCTGAACACATTTCCTGGATGCAGGCCGAGAAATGAGATGAGTAGTGGGTTTTAAAAAGACAAATCTTAGGATCCGATGCAAGATCGTATATTGCATTTGTTACAGTTTGTGTCTGCCTGTCCCCCCAAATCCTCATGCAGTTATGGAGTGGCTTTTAGAGTTTATGACTGACCCATCCAATGCTGGGATTATGGATATGAGAGCTATACCTGCCCTAGGGCAGATAGTTTGTATATGTAAGGGAAAGAGGCAGCTGGCTGCCATTCCTCCCTCCTTGCGCTTGTTGCTTTGCTGTGTACTCCCGCCACAACCTGTAGCTCTCTGCCATGTGCCACTCTGCCTCACAGCTAGCTGAGTATGGACTGAAACCTTCACAAACTGTAAGCTAAATAAACCTTTCCTTCCTTCATTTGGGGTGTTGAGTATTTTGTCTCAGCAACGAGAAAAAAGTAACCAAGACAGCATTTGATTGCCAGGACTCCTCAGTCTCTTCCAGCTGAAACTGCCTCACTACCACATCACTCCCTCGCACACAACCTTTTATCTTTCACGATACTGACATATTGGACAGTCCACACCAGTTGCTTGTAGAATGCAGCCCGGTCTGGATTTATCTGACTGATTTCTCATGATTACACTCGAGTTATAGTTTTATTTCTAAATATACTCTTAGTGCATCCTGAGAGCCCCACATGAGTTCAGTTGTAATCACTGATCAAGCTAGGAGCCTGGCAAAATGTATCAGCCGCTGCCCAGCCCACACACTCCTGGGCTCTACAGCCCTGCTGCTGCTCAGGTCCCCAGCTTTCCCCAGCTAGACTGACAATGGAGAATTTTCTGAACCCACAAGCGCTCCAGATAGCAATGTCCAAACCACTAGAACAAACTTGTTTTAAGAGAGAACACAGAAACCAGGAAGTAACTGTGCAGAAGCCCTGTCCTGGGATCCGTAAGATCAAGACGATGCCCTATAAGGCAGAGAGGTTGTTTCTTACCAGTGTCACCCACTGGGTGTATATCCTGGAAGACTCCATTGGTGACCCACAGAACCAGGTATGTCCCTCCCACCTGGAACACCAACCACACTGTACTGGTATGGGAAGAAAACAATACATTTACTGTGTGAATCCTGAGAACAGGAGCTGGACACAAATCTACTGAGATGCCCTAGAACTCCTCCAGTGGCCTCTTCCATGCTATCTAGGAATTTGGCTTGGCCTACCTCAAAACTAGTCAAAGGAAGATTCCCGCTTCTTGCCAAGATGGAGTAACAGAGGCTACGTTTACTCTCCCACTTGGTGCGGGGAAGCAGATAATTTAAGGGAATCAGGGAAAAGCAGAAAAAGAATAGGCAGGACCAGAGTGAGTCCCCGGGTGGAGGAGACGGAGACGAGAGTTCAGGGAGAGCAGGACAGCTAGGCACACAGGACAGAGCATCAAGATGAAGTTGTACATATCTAAAGCTTGAAATCTACAGGGTTCCCTTGAGTATCCAGTGAGTACCCAGCAATGAGGGGGGGCGCCTGAGGTGGGGACCCACCCATTCAAAATGACTAGCAGAAACAGTCGTGAAAGTGCAAGCAATCAGTGCCTGTTCCCATCACTAGACTGGGAAAATTCATAATTCACAGGGAACTGGATAAAGTACTTAGGAAGGTTTTATCTAAGGTGTAGAGGATGCTTAGCCCTAGACTGGCAGCTCCCAAACCTGCCTCACAAATCTTTACAGTCAGACCTGGAAGGATCTGTGGAAGAAATATGTAAGTTGACAGGATCAAAATGGAGTTACTTGTGTCAACCCTAACTGCACCCCCAAAACTAAACAAAGCTGAGAGGTTGTAGAAGAAGGGTTCTTACACATGATTGCCCGAGAAAAGACTCTGCCAAAGCCACAAGCTTGGAAAGAGGCCACTGCACCCTTGTACAAAACGTCTACCCAGCAACTGTCTGTTCAGTCCTGGGACTGATGCCAGTCTTGTTACGAATTATTGTGGTCAAAGATTACTGCTTCAAAGTATGTGTTGTAACCTTCCTTATTTTTGTCTTTAAAAACTTCCTCTTGCCTTAATCTGTTTGAATATGTTCATAGTTTAATATGGTGCTACTCCCAGATAAATATCATTATTCTCTAGAGAATACCTTTTTGATTGTTTTATTCAAGTCAACAGATCTAGCTATTACTACTAATAATGCAATTGAATCTCAGAAGAAAAGCAAACAATATTTATAAATATGCAAAAATATCCAGTGCCTAAAAAGGAGAAAAATTCAAATGTCTGATATTTAATGAACGATTACCAGGCATGCAAAGAGCTAGGAAAACAAAACCCATTATGAGAAGAATAATTGAGATCAACCCAGAATGACACAGACATTCGAATCACCAGAGAAGGACATAAAACAGATATAACTTTATTTCATGTGTCCAAAAAGTTAAGTAGAGACAAGTAAAAGGCCCATGTGAAACTTCCCGAGAAGCAGCATGGCAGAGATGGAGGATTTGGACTGGCCCACTGGGGAGGAAAAGTTAAAAAGGGCTTCTCTTCTTGAGCAAAAGAGATGCACTAGTGCAGGTTCTCTGAGAGACAGACGCCAAGGTAGGGTTCAACACACAGTAGATGCACTAGGGGAGATGCCTGCGAGGAGAGGTATGAAGGGGCCTGGGGCCAGCTGGGAGAGCTGTCAGACCACATGCCAGTGAGGAGACAGGAGGAGAAGCTGGTGGAAGCGTCCACCCTAGGCTGTTCTTTGTCTACAACGCGTTCAGCAGGGCCCCCGGGGCATCCTCAAGCAAAGCCACTCATGCTTCCCAAGTGTCCCCTTAGCGTCCTCACTGCACTCTGCCACCAGACTTGCAAACTGGCCTGTCCATTTCTCATGTTTCTTTTTAAGTCTGTCATTAAACAAAGATGGTCCCACTGTAGAGTCTGCTCCTCACTAACCAACAGGGAAAATGTGGAATCCAGTGACTGAAATTCCAGTCCCTGCCGCTGGCTGTACCTCAGTCCACCCATACTCTGCCCTTCTGTTAGCCCTAGGCAGTGCCATTGCCGCTGCCTGGGCATGAAGGATAAATACCCTGATGCTTTGAGTCATTCTTACTGTGAGCACGAATCTCGTTCTCCATGGGTATTTGTAGACCTGGACAATAGTTATACTGGAATCTTGGCCTTAATTAAAATAGCAAGAGATACTAGCAATCCCATCCCTATCTTTCACTAGTCCCTAGTGAAAGTCCCTAGCCAGGACTCCCAAGGCTTTAGTTAATGTATAAAGTTGCTGGATTCTTTAAGCAGAGATTCTTTTAAAAGTGAGGTTCCACGAACATGGAAGGCAGACAACCACTGGCCTTGTGCCCAAGGAATAGGTGCAGATAATCACTTGTGGTCTTTAGGACCTCACCAGAGGAACTATTAAATACACAATGCCCTGACAGCTCAGCCTGCAATCCCCAGAAATTCCAGGTTCCCCGTGAGAAAGACTCCCACACAGGAGTCAGGCAGCATGGGTGCCATACCTTCCTCACCCCACCAAATCCGCTTTGCCCTGGCCGTGGTGCAACGACTTCCCTCACCAAAGAGAGGAAGATTCAAAGGCATTTTCCTATCATTAGCGTTTTCTTACCTCTTTCTAGCATTTGTTTCTTCACCCAGCCTTAGAAATGCCCTTGGACTATTGGGGCCCCACAGGCTACTGGTCTTCTAGCTTCCGGCTGCCTCTGCACAGAAAACTTCATGGATGCCTCTTCTCCCTATGTGGTGACCTCCCTTGTAGGTCTGCTCTTGACCCTCCTTCCTGCTCATCCGTATTCTCCCTGGGCACTTCCTTCCTCTTACCTGACTCTGTTTAAATCTGAATCAGACTCATGAATCCTGCTGCTAGTTCTCTTCACTCGGTTGTCACACAGACCCTCCAAAAGCCATATAGCCAAGCCTCGTGATCAGTCCCTCTGCCCACTCCAGCCACCAAGTCAGGCCCTGGGACAGTCCCAGTCAACAAAGTCAGAAACATGGGTGCCATCTTGATTCTGGTATTTGTTTTCAAAGGCTGCTGTAACAAGCTGGGTGACTCAAAACAATAGAAATTGATTCTCTCGTAGTTCAGAAAGCCAGAAGTCTGAAATCAAGGGGTCAGCTTGGCCGTGGCCCCTCCAGAGGCTCTAGGGGAGGGCCCTTCCTTGCCTGTTTCAGCTTCTGGAGTCCAGGTGTTCCCTGGCTTGAGGATGCCTGACTCCAGTCTCCGCCTCCCTCTCCACACACTTTTCTTCTCTCTGCAACTGTCCTTCCCCTTAAGGAGAATGCTCTCATTTAACCTAGGGCCCACCCCAATCCAGCCATCTCATCTCATCTTTAATTATCTTGGCGAAGGCCAGATTTCTTTTTTTTATTTTAAAGAGATAGCAATAACAATAAAACAGAGTTTCGAAACAAGCTAATAGAAGAGGAACAAGAATTAACATATTAAGTACTGTTATCTTCATAGTAGTTACTCAGAGTACAAGATACAGGCATGAAATATTGTCCAAACAACAGTAGCACAAAACCTTCTTTTCAATGAACTCAGAGAAACTAGCTGTATAACTATCTTAACTATTTTGTGTATATATATATTTTTTTTTTCTTTTCCCTTACTTCCTTTCCTCTTCCTCCATCACAGTTTCTCTTTTCTTTTGAACAGTTTCTTCCCATTTTACAGTATCTATTGTACATTTATTTTGGATCTTATTTACTCTTTCAGTTTCTCATGCTAGGGAGACAATATGTTTACACATGGGTGTCTGGTTTATTTCACTTGTGAGTATGGTCTCAAGTTGCAGCCATTTACCTATAAAAGTCTCAAATTTATCTTTTTTTTTATGGCTGAGCAGTACTCCATTGTATAAAAAGAACACATCTCTTTTATCCATTCCTCAGTTGATGGACATTTGGGTTGTTTCTAAGATTTAGCTATTACAAATTGTGCTGCTATAAACATTGGTGTGTATATGTATATTACTGTGGTATCATGTTATTAATTCTTCTGGGAAGATACTTCGAAGGGGAATAGCTGGATCAAATGGGACCTTCAATCTTAATTTCTTAAGGAAACTGCATGCTGATTTCCACAGTGGTTGCACCAGTCTACACTCCCACCAACAGTGGAGAAGTTTTCCTTTTTCCCTACAGCACTGCCAGCATTTATTATTGGTTGATTTCTTGATGATAGCCATTCTTTTTGGGATGAGATGGAATCTCAGTGTTGTTTTAATTTGCATCTGTCAAATGATGAATGATGTTGAACATTTTTTTCATATATTTATTTGCTGTTTGTATTTCTTCATCTGAGAAGTGCATATTCATCCCAGATGCCCATTTTTGGATTGGGTCTTTGAATTTGGGAGGCTTGATTTTTTTTTCAGTTCTTTATATGTTCTAGACATAAGTCCTTTGTCTGAGGGACAATTGGCTGTAATTTTTTCTCAATTTGTGGGTTGTCTTTTCACTCTGTTGGCGATTTCTTTTGTTGTGAAAAAGCTTTTTAATCAGGTGAGATCCCATTTGTTGATTCTCTGTAGTATTTCCTGTTCAGGCTGGGTTTTGTTCATGGAATCTCTGCCTACACAGATGAAAGATCAGATTTCTAAGAGAAGTCACATTCCAAGGTTCTGGGTAGGCATGAATTTGAAGGGATGCTATGCAACCTCTAATTCCCCACTTGCCCTGTCATTTAGCTTAACTGAGTCTGTGCACTTAACATCTCTCACATCCATCTATATTTCTCCATCCTCATGGCCATTTCCTTGATCATGGTCCCTGATTCAGGTCTTCCCACCCCTAGTCTTGCGTTCTATCCACCCCTCCCACAGCACTCAGAGGAACTGTTCCAAACAGATCAAACTCTTCCTGGCCACAGTCCCTATCTCTGTCTCTGTCTCGCTCCCCTTCGCTCCAGCCCCCGTCCATCCTTCAGAGAAGGCCCAAGCTCCTCAGCAGGCCCCACAGCCATCCATCCCTCTGTAAACCACCCATCCTGTTCTCTGGCTTAACATCTAACAACACCTCACTCTCTTCCGCCTTCCTGCCTCATGCTCCAACCTCCCTAGACCAAAAAGTGCTGGCACAGCGGTGCCCTTGGCCCTCTGGAGAGACTGAAATCCCTTTATCCCTCCCCAGCCCTGACCTCCCCCCTCTCTCTCCTCCACCAACTCCTCCAAGCCTCAGCTTGAAGCTATCTTGACCCTCAAATCAGATTAGAGTCCCTGGGGGCTCCCCCAGCTCCCTAGGCCTCCTCCATCACACCCCAGTCACAATGCACTACCTGTGTCTTCCTGAGAGCTTGTTCTGGGTCACAATCACTGAGACAGCCCCAGCACTTTGCTCAGTACCTAGCAAGCGATGCAGTGTGAACACCCAGCACAAGTCAAGGGCTTCCCGCAGCATTTTGTGCCCACATGAGCTCATTTACTGTCCACATCACATTTAGCCCTGTTTCCATTTTTGAGTTGTGAAAACTGAGGCACAGAGAGATTAGGCAACTCATAATGTGATTAACTGGCAAATCTCATATTCCAATTCAGGCACTCTGGCTCCAGGGTCCACTCTAAGCCCTGGGTCACCCTCAAATACTTGCAGGAATAAATGACTTAATGGTTTAACCAGTTAATGTTAAGTGGACCTGCCATGACTCAGAGAAGTTAACTAACATCTCCTGAGGTCACTTAGTAAGATCAGAACTTTGAGTCAAGACTTAAACTTTGAAACGAGTCTCAACCGCAGGCTTCTAGACCTGAAGTTGCTCTGAGCCCCACAGAAAGGTCCACTGTGTGACTGCAGGCACTGGGGCCTAAGAGGGCACAGGAGACAAGGGGTGCTGTCCTGTGCAGAAGGTATCATGATGGTCAGGACAGAGGCCTTCACCGCAAGGAGCGGACCTGGGTAAAAACGGTCTCCAAAGGATGCAGTAGAAAATCCCACTCAAACCATAAACTATAATAGCGAAGAAATGAACTCATGTGCAAATCTCCACCTGATCAAGCCTCTAAATCTGCCAGATTAAAGGAAATATAGAGCTGGGTGTGGTGGTGGATGCCATTAATCCCAGCTACTTGAGAGGCTGGGGCAGAAAGATCACAAGTTTGAGGCCAGCCTAGGTAACTTAGCAAGACTCTATCTCAAATAAAATTAAGAATGAAATCAGTATGGAAACTTCTCAAAAAAGCAAAAATAGAAATTCCATTTGACCCAGCTACTCACCTTCTAGGCATCTTCCCAAAAGTGGTAAAGATGTCATATTACAGTGATACATGCACACCCATTATAGCCAAATCTTGGAAATGGCCTATATGTCTATCAACAGATGAACAGATTAGAAAATATGGTATTTATTATTTATGCACAAGGGAGTACTACTCTGCCCTAAAGAAGGATAAATGTAAGGTGTTCATAGGTAAATGGATGCACCTTGAGATCATAGTTAGGTGAAATAAGTCAGACATATGAGTTTAAATATCACATGATTTCTCTTAAGTAAGAAACTCACTACGCCCTACGCTAGTGACTGGGATGCTATGTTCAGATAAACTAGTGAATTAATGGACAAAGGCCACTGCTTCCAGTTTTACATAAATAAAAGGCTAAGCCACAGAAATCAGCATCCCAAGGCGGCCAGATTTAGGGATGCTCATTAGTCCACCCAAGCTGTTACTAAAAAAATACCTTAGACTGGACGGCTTATAAACAGCAGATGTGTAGTTCTCACAGTTCTAGAGACTTACAAGTGCAAGGCACCCGTAATCTTGGTATCTGCTGAAGACCCACTTCCTGGCTCACAGACAGCAAACTAAACCACCCAAGCTGTCTGTCCCAAGTCCTCACACGGTGGAAGCAGGTTCCCTTTTACAAGGGCACCAATGCCATTCCTGAGGTCTCTACCTTGTGATCTAATCACTTCTAAAAGACTACCTCTGAATACCATCACACCGGGAATGAGATTCCCACACATCAGTCTGGTGAGACACAAACATTCAGTCCATCCCACAGTGAAAATGGCAACCTCTGACTTCTCCTCTGGGGCCGGCCCTCTGCTGCAGAGCAGTCCCTCAGCAGGGGACGCCCTTCCCCTGGGACAGAACAGGGAGGTTGGGAAAGGTTTCTCGTGCTCCTGACAAGGCCCACCTTCCCCGACGTACTTGGCATTCCTGTTGTTGTGTTTTTTCTGTTCAGTATGTAGTAATGGTTATTCTCTTAAATTAGCAAGCACAGTAAAGAAACATTGCTTCTGAATCTGGAAGTGCCTAATCCCCAGCAGCCTGCTGTAAGATTGCAGCAGCCAAGAGATAAGATTGGAAGCTGAGGAAAGACCACGCAGCCTGCAACACTGCAGGGGCACAGACAGGTGCACAGAGCTGACCCCCACCTTCCTGGGACCTCTGCCCAGGCCAAGTCCGCCTCCATAGGTTCTACAAAGCCTTTCTCTGGTGCTTCGCCTCTGGAGCTCCTGACCCTCCTGCAGCTGGCTAATGCTTTATACTCACAGTTATTCTTGTATGCCCCACCTTGAGTCTTTTTTATCATATTTGTCTCCTCTACAGAAGTTCGAAATGGCCTCTAGTCACTACGAGGAGGAGACCGTGAGGTCTGGCCACAGGGCAGCCTGGTGGGCACCACCATTGCCCACTGCACAAGGTGGACGTTTCATCATCCTTGTATCTGCAGTATTCAGCAAGTATTTCGGGAACAGAGACGTACTTGGGCTTCTGGTTCTACCGGGCCTCAGCTCCACCCGCGCCAGCCCCCTGGGGATGGGCCAGGCTCAGAGAGAGTGGAGCCCGCACTGGCCCACTGGCAAGCTCAGAGGCACACAGGCAAGAGTAGCCAGAGAAATGAGACACGCAACCAGCTTCTCCAGCCTGGCCTCAGAAACATCCTGTCCCATCCGACCCCAGTCCCATCTCCACGCGCTCCGTCCCCACCCCGACTCTGGTCTCCAGGGGCAGGGACGTCGGGGACCACCGCCCAGAGCACCGTGCGAAAGTCGGCCTGAGCAGACCCTCCTCTGCGCGGTAAGTGCGTGGCCAGCAGGGGGCAGCACGAGCCCATGTCCCCGCAGGCAGCAGTCAGGACCTCGGGCGCAAAACTGGGGCAGACCTGAACTGGATTGGCCAGCGGAGTAAAGAAAGACTGCAGAGTCTGGATGGAATTACCCGCAACACCTGGAAGGTGGTATTAGTGAGCAGGCCTGGCACTCGTCCCGCTGTCCCTGACACCGAGATAGAAAATTACCTACACCCTTCTCCACCAATACGGCCTGGCAAGGGCGTGTCTGGAGCAACCATCAAGGACACAGACTGCCCAACCTAGCTGACCCTCGACTTCCCCTTCTAGTAAACGAGGCAATAGTGCCCACCTCCCTAGGTCGTTATGAAACTCGTAAGTACACAAGTGTTTAATAAGTGTGAACCCAAACAGCACTTTTCTTGCTGCATTACAATTGCCTGTGTGTTCTGCCCTTGTACGGATTTCTTTAAACACCCATGGGGATCTTCAGGATCTTTACCTAGACTGAGGTTCTGTACCACACGGTGCCCATACTCCCCTGGGCAGACAGTGGCTGCCAGCTAGCTTGCATTGCCAGTGCGAGCACCAGCTCCAATCAAAGTAACTGCTCCATCGGCCGGGGCTGAAACAGGGAGCTAAGGTGGGGTGAGATTCTACAGGCTCCACCCTGGCCCCTCAGAACCACCGGTTCATACCTCAGAACCACTCAGATGCTTGAACCGTGTCGGGAGGCCCTCAGACTCCAGTCCCATGGATACTGGAGGAGCCTCGCCTTGCTGTATTCCTGTGGCCCTTCCGGATGTCTACCAGGCGTTGCTTCCACCTGAGAGAGCTTGGTCTGGCCTGGGTGGGTCCTCACCCACTTCTGTGTCTCCAGCTGGTGAGTGTCCCTGAGCTGGGGATTGTAGGAGGAGAAAGGAGACACCACCCCTTCCTGTGACCCTTCCCCGACTCTCCCCCTGAGGAAAAAAGTTGGAAGCTCAACCCAGTTGCCCCCATCTGCAGCCTGTATGGATTCTGCCCACTGCACAGACCCCTCAGGCCCAGCCCAAAGGGGACTGGAACGCTACCTCCCCAGGGGGTTGGGGAAGAGATTGCTGGGAAAGAAAAGTCTTCTTCAGTAGAAGACAGCAGGTGGGCAGGCTAAGCATGGGGATCCTCCCCAAGACAGTTCCTGTGGCTGACCTGAGACCAGGGAGCCCCCGGCACTATCTTCTCCCTGTGGCCCAGCAGCAGGACCATGTCTAAGCCATGCGGAACTTCTGAGAGAAGTAGCTTAGGGTGGTTTTTCTGGTCTTCATCCGCCATCTGAGCCAGGTGACCTTGTGCGATACACTACCTGCTGAACTGTATATGGCATGACCTTCATCCTCCAAGCCTACTGGAAGTAAAACCTCAGTCTGTGAATAAGTCTGTGACCAGAAAAATGTCTACTTGCCCACACCTCTGTACTCGGGGAACATGCAGGGAAGAGGAAGCATCAATATTTCCATGAGAAAATAACACATCTTACTCCTGTCAGTGGACTCCCAGCTCCCAAGCCCCTGCCTCAGCGCCTGATGGGGTCTGCAGGGTGGGTTCAGGAAGCTGTGGTCTCCTCCCCTGATGTCTGGCACAGGCTGACCAAGGTGGCTGACCATGCCTCTGTGCTCAGCTGTCTCCTGAAAACTGGCCTTGCTGTCTACCTCTGACTTTACCACATCTTCCTCGTTCTAAACTTGGAAGCACTTCTCAGGGATGCCTTCCTTCTTCTCAAACTCCTGTCCCTGAGTCCCTGGTTTCTATCAAAGACTAGAGGACATTGTTATCGTTCTGTGTGGCCAGTGTCTTCAGTGCATGTCTTCAACTGAAAACCCCACTTCTGTGATTCTAAAGAAATTCTGAAGTCAGGTCAGCTGGGGTCCCATCTACTTAGGAGGCTGAGGCAGGGGCATCACTTAATCCCAGAAATTCAAGATCAACCTGGACAGCATAACAAGACCTGTATTTAAAAACAAAATTCCAACTCACATGCAAAGATGTATGTTCCAGGATAATTATGGGATCATGCAGCTGATAAAAATATTTTCAAGACATTTTAAGTGGGGAGGAGAAAACTGGAAAATATGTGAAGTCAGATCCCATATGAGTTTTTTTTTTTTAAATAGAGGGCTATGTATGGTAAATGCATAGACTTGGGAAAGCTGAAAAGCCACCAAGCATGTGGTTGGGGTTGGGTGGGGCGAACAAGAAGTCAGACATACAGAAATTAAGTCGACAACAGTGTATCCTTCAATGCTGAGTTGATTGGATGAAAGGACGAGTGAGGGGGCATCAGGTTGAGGACGGAGGGGACGCTGGCTCACAGGGGCTGGAGCAGTCCTTCTGGACACAGAGCTGGCAATGTTAGGCAAGAAGCTAACATATTTTTATACTGTGTGGCTCAGAATTCCACAGCTGCGTGTAGATCACACAAATACTTTCTCCACAGGTGCTCCAGGAACCCTGCACGAGGATTTTTGTTGTGGATTTACTTGAGGTGGCAGGCGGGTTTTGGGAGACACCTAAATGTCCTTTCCTGTCTTCTTTCCTCCCCTCCCCTCCCCTCCCCTCCCCTCCCTTCCCCACCCTTCCCTTCCCTTCCCTTCCCTTCCCTTCCCTTCCCTTCCCTTCCCGAAAACTCCACCCAGAAGCCATTAGATGTGACCAAGCCAGGCCAAGCATCCCTACAATAGAGGCTATGTGTGACAGTGACCTAGTGTGGACATTGGGATCCAAGCAAGGAGACATCTTCGTCAGAGTAGATGTCCAGCCCCAAATGGGTGAGAAGGGCCCTCATAATGGGAGAAGGCAGCAGTAGGAATCTCATTGTGTGATAGGAGACTGTCAAATAAATATACTGAAAGGAAGAAGACAGGTTTCTCACTGTCAGGGAAGGAAGTTGTAAAAAAGAAAGGGGAAAAAAGAAAATGAGAAAGAATTAGACTTAGAACTGTATTAGAATTAGAACTGCAGTTACTGGTGTGAATTTACAGGTCTCAATAAAAGCAAATGTGTATAAATGCCTAAATACATTCTCTGGTCCTGTCCACTGAGAGGGTCTCAGAGCTATAACTCTTAATAGGAATGGCCATAGGTAGGCTCCAGATCTCAATAACTTCTAAAGCAACATTATCTACTAAAAGAACCAAGAGTCCTTGGAGCGAAATAAATGGCTGATTCAAAAGATACGGCATGGAAAACTAGTGTTATATCTTGTGCTAGAAGTAAAGAAAGACTCAAAGAATGAGAGCGATATAACCAAAGAAAACAGGAATCTCTGACAAGGGCACCGAGCAACTCCAGGGGAAAAGAACAGTCTTTAAAACAATGTTGAAGTCACTTGATATCCACAAGCAAAATAACAAAGTTGGGTCCATACATCATTAACATTAACTCAAAACTAGTCAAAGACCTAAGTGCAAGAAAAATCAAGGCTATAAAACTCTTAAGAGAATATATATGACTAAATCTTAATAATCTGAGATTTGGTAATGGCTTTCTAGATAGATCAAAAGCACAAGCAATAAAAGAAAAAAACAAATAAATACGATTTTGTTAGACACTTTTGTGTTTCAGAGAACAGTATTAAGAAAAGTAAAGAATCCCAGCACTCTAAGAGGCTGAGGCAGGATGATCACAAATTCAAGCCCAGCCTTGGTAATTTATCCAGACCCTGTCTCAAAATTTTAAAAGGGATAGGGACATACTTCAGTGTGAAGGCGCTGGGTTCAATCCCTTGGGTTCAACAATCGCCAGCGCCGGGGAAGGGTGAGAGGAAAGGAAGGAAATGAAAATACAAGTTACAAGACTGAAAGAAAATGTTTATTAATCATGTAATGGTGAAGGGACTTATATCCATAATATATATATGCTTAAAACTCAAATGACAAGAGCTGGGGATGTAGCTCAGCAGCACAACACCTGCCTGGTAAGCATGAGGTCCTGAGTTCAATTCCTGGTACCAAACTCAAATGACATAAAGACAACCCAATAAACAGCGGGCAAAGGGGTGAACAGACATTTCACCACAGATGTAAAAAGGGCCAATAAATGCATAAAAAGATGGTCAACATGAAATGCAAGTTATAACCACAGTGAAATACCAGCTCATACCCACTAGAATGGCTGTCATCAAAAAGACAGACAATGGCAAAAGTCTATGAAGATGTGGAGAAACTGGAACTTTTTCCTCACTGCTGAGGGGAAGTGTAAAGTGGTACGGCCACTTTAGAAAAAGAAGAGCAGCGGTCCTTCAAAAAGAAAAAAAAAACATGCGATAGGCTAACAGCAGTGTCATACATAGTTACAAACCTCAGAGAAATGAAGCACATAGCCACTCAAAAACTTTTAGAATGGTGTTGAGGACTGCATTATTTTCAACAGCCAAACTTCCAATCCAGATTCTACCAACTTATGAATAAGTATAAGATAATATGTCCATACAGTAGAGTATTAGTTAGCCATAAAAAGAATGAAGTACTGATATGTGCTGCAATATAAATGATCCTTGAAAGCATTATGCCAAGTGAGAGGGCTAGTCACCAAAGGCCGTGTATCATACAATTCCATTCATATGAAATGTGTAGAATAGGCAAAACTATAAAGATGGAATATAGCTTAATTCTTACCTAAGGCTAGAAGGTATGGGAGGGTTGAAAGATGACAGCTAAAGTGTACAAGGTTTATTTTTGAAAGGATGAAAATATTCCAAAATTGACTGTACAGATGGCTGCACTACTCGGTGGGCATACCAAAAACCACTGAATAGTGCCTCTTAAATAGGTTAATCGATATGTAAATTATATCTCAGAAAAGCTTTTACCAAAAAAAAAAAACCTTAAAGGGACTTCCACATTGGGACAGTAAAGTGAACAATGGAAATAATGTTATAACCATTGAATATAATACTAACCCATCTGTTGATATCAAAACAAACAACACATCATATAATGAGAGCAGGATAGATACATGGTCCCAAATTTCCTCCTTATAAAATATTTATTAATTATAAAGGAAAATTTAATAACTTGACAGGGAGAAATTTGGCAGACACCATCTTACCCAATGGACCAAAGTTAGCAGAAGTGGGAGAGAATCAAGTCCCACCTAAGAGGATACGACAAAAAGAATTTCTGCGATGTTCCCACCAGGGAAGTCCATACCCAGCCATAACAACTGGCCCTGAAACTCAAGCAAAGGCTGAAACTGTCACAAACTGAAAGAGACTAAGGAGACCATCAACTAAATGCAAAACATCATCTCCACGGAATGTCTTTTAGAGTTAGGAACATTTTCTTAACCACTGGCAAGATTTCACAAGAGCTGAGGGGTCACTGGTGATAGTGTTCACGTTCTGATTTTGATGATTGCATTGTGATTACGAGGGAGAATATCCTTGTTTTTTAGAAATACAGAGTAAAGCATTATGTCAACAATTTATGCTCAAATAGGTCAGGAAAGGGGGAGGAGAGGTCTTTGTACAGCTCTTTTCTGTAAGTTTTCGATTGTTTAAAATAAAAGAAACTATAATACATACAAAATAACTGGCCCATAGTCTTCAAAATGTCTGTAGTAAAGGTAAAGCAAACAACCTGCTCCAGCTAAAGCAGATTAACAAAATCTTCAAAAATTAAATGCAACTAATAACACTGGATTAAATCCTGGCCAGAAAAACATAAGAACATTACTGGGACAATTAGCAGAAAATCTGAAGATTATGTCACAGCTCTGTAACAGTGCTAGGTTTCCTGATTTTGCTCACTGCATCGTGGCCAGGTAGATGAAGATCCTACCCTCCTCTTAGGAAACGAACGCAAAAGTGATTAAGAGGCTTAGTGTCTACAACTTCTCCTCGGATGCCTCATAACAATAACTGTATAAATATGTGCAGAAAGAAGATGATAATGCAAATGGAGCTAAACTGATCCGTAAGTTTGAAGTTATTTTAAAATACTGTTTTAAGAATATTAAAGGGGCTGGGGATATAGCTCAGTGGAATAAGCGCTTGCCTAGCAAGCGCAGGGTCCTGAGTTCGATCCCCAGTACCGCAAAAAAAAAAAAAAGAATATTAAAAACAAAATTAAATATAAAACCCGGTTCTATGTAATTGAATTAAAAACACATGCACACAAAACAATGCATAGTTTGTGAGAACATATCACAAAAAGCCCAGAGTGAACACTACGTAATAGTTTGAGGGGAAAAGGGGCGGGGTGGAGAAGAATGGTAGTATTCAGGCTAGAGAGAGTAAATGCACAATATTTTTGAAAGAGTAGGGAGGAGGTCTGGCAGAAAAAGAAAACAAATTTCATACCCCACACTTCTGAGTAATAGGGTGTGCTGGAAATAGAGGTAAGCATAAAGAAAGTCTTCATATTTTATCTTCCTACTTCTGCAGTTTCCATTTTATGATAAAAAATACATTTACATATTACTTGTACAGTTTCTAAAGCAGAGAAAATGGTGGAACGTCCATGTGATTTATTTTGTCCAATGATTAAAAATGAAATAAAGCTATGTCCACAAAGTAAGAAGACCACAGCCTAATTTTTTTTTTAAGTGGGTGATAGGGCATTTACCTGGCAGGTACAAGGCCGAGTTCAGCTCCCAGTATGGGGGGAAATTAAGGTAACTTGCAGAGTAATAGGAAGAGTATTAATGACTGCTAAAAACATAGTCTGCAAATACAGCTTTACAACTATAAGACACGCTTCTCCCGGAAGGAGGACTTACCGGTTTGCGTTAACGTACACTTTTTAAGTGGATTATATAATGCGTGCATATAGTCTCATTATGGCAACGGCCAAATAACATAGGCACGTATTACTTAAACTATGTCTTACTGTGGCTTAGAGAGAGAGAGCTGTTTCTTAAAGTACAATTACTAATTTTAAATAAGGAAATGTAAACCCCTTTTTTGACCAAACACAATGTACAACGATTATGTCATTATGTCTCTATTAATAAAGCAGCCTTTTAAAATAACACAAATGCCCAGGAGTGAGGTTGTCCGTTTCCAATAGCCTTGACCTGGATGCTGAGAGCTTCACCTTCCCGGTCTTTCCCACCTGTTCTCACGCTCTAAACACACCTTTGCCAGCACAATGTGTATCTCTCCAACCCAGCAAACCTCGAGGCCTCTAAGCACAAGTTTGCGCCAGGCCGTCCCAGTCGGGCATCTGGGGCTTCACCTTCGCTACAAAGGCTAACTTTGCCTCTCCTTCCCTCGCCCTCGCGCAGTAATTTCTGTTCCCTGGTCTGTCTCCGAAGAGGCGCGGGATGCAAACGAAGTGTTTTAAGGTGAGGACTAATTGTTTACATCCGGACATTCCAGATGCCCGTGAAAGTAGCTTTGGAAGCCAGTTTAGCAATATATTAGCAGAAGGGAAAATGTCCCTAGCCTAAAGAAATAATAAGGATCCCAAAGAAATAATCCTCCCCGAAGGCGAAATCTGTACATTTGAAGATACCGGTTTGCGCGTTATTTTGATTCTGAGAATCTCAACACGCCGAAATATCTGACAATTGAATAATTTAAGTAATTATACAGTAAAACATAAGAGCATACTAACCTGCAGGTTAAAAATGTATGTCTCAGGGTCATAGCACACGGCAAATATTTAGGTACGACTTCACGTAGAAAAGTCTGAATACAAAACTCAAATTCACCAGAGCTAAAATTATGCCAAGTCGGAGGGCACGCAAAAAATGACGAAGACAGCCTTGGTATTTTTTCTGCTTTTAATTCTATCATTGTTGTTTTAAATGTGTGAACAGTGGTTGGAAAAGGCTTTAAGAGGCGTCTCAATATTGTTTATATGGTTTAAAAACAGGGAGAAAAAATGCATTTTCATCTAGAGGAATGCATTTCTAATGGAAGGATTGCTGGCACCCGACCTGCAAGTGGGGCCTGAGGCCCGGAGCGGCAATCTCAGGTCCTACACGCAAAGCCTCCGCCACCTTGGACCAAAGGATATAAAAGGGGCCCCTTACGACGCATCTATTCGCAGATGGCGATCTGGGTCAGGTCGGACGGCGGCGTCGGTCGAACGAAGGCGTTTTCTCCCGCAATCAGTCCCTTCGTAGCGGTTTCGCTGTTAGCCACCCCGAGTCCCAGCAAGACCCACCTCGCAGGCGGATTTGGGCGACTTGCGGGGGGGGGGCGGCCCGGTGCGCTTTCTTTGGGCGGCGCGCGGCCTCCGGGTTTCCGGCCCCGCCCCTTCCCACTCGCGGCCCCCCTTTCCCGGGACCCCAGCTCTGCCTGCTCCGTCTCCGCGCCTTCTTCCACTTCTCGTCAGTCTCCCTTAGCTTCCCCTTCTGGCGGTCGCTGTGTTCGCCCCGCCTTCTCCCCAGAAATTTGCAAACTTTGCCCCGGAGAGGTTGGACTCGCAGACTCTCCCTGAAAAATCAGCTTGGCCCATTCCACACGTCTCGGGGGTCGGGGAGGCTGAGCCGCGCGCCTAGGCGGCAGGGCTGCGTTTCCCGGGCCGCATCCCTGGGAAGGCCGAAGCCCAAGCCGGGCAAGCAAGAGGCGCGTCCCGGGCAGCGGGGACGCGGCACTGCGGCGGGGCGGGGCCTCCTCCACCCCAGGCCCGAGAGCGCTCTTCTACCCATCTGCTTTTTGGATTTTTTTCTTCGATCGCTGACCTTGGCGAGGACTTCAAAGTCACACACACTTGACGTCCCATAACATCCCCAAGTTTGTTCTCCTTGAGTACCCAAGACCTCCGCAAGGGAGAGGAAGCGAGAGCTCAGGTAACAGAGTATTCGAATAAACTGTCCTAAAAAGCGTCGGGGGCGTGCAGAGTGACTCACTTCTCTCTGTCTGGGGAAAAGCGTGTCCCTCTCAGCTGCCCTCGCAGGTTTCCCTCCGCACCCCAGAGGACGCACAGAGGAGTGGGGGGTGGGTCACGTTCGTTTCTACACAAATGGTGTCACAGTCCCGGTCTTGTTCCGCAGGGAGATCTCCGATGCGGGGTAAAGGGAGAGATTTGCTCTTGACCAAAAAATCAACAACAAAGCAAAAGCAAAAACCTCCTTTGCACTCTCTGATGCCTTTTGTTGGACTGTTTGCTTGCCGGAGAGATGCTTTACTTTGCCAGTGGAAAAAAAGGTGGTATAGAAATTAAGGAAATGAGATTAAAACCTAGAACAGTAGGTGAACACTGTTCTGCCCCGCCGCGCGCCGGTGCCCGGGCCTCGGACACATTCCTTGAAATCGTCTCTAACTTGCATCGGGGTTTACCTCGCCACCCGCTAGTTGCTTGGCCAAGGGCCCGGGTGGGCGATGTCCTTGCCTCGCCGGCCGTACAGCCTGGGACGGGCCCTCCGCGCTCGCCTGCTCGGGACGCGGCTTCCTGGGCACCTCGGCCGCCGCGACGCTGAGCTTCGGTTCCGCGCGGGCGCGAGCCCGCCTCTCCCGGGAACCTTGACCTCGCCGCCACGTTTAGCTCTAGCTCTCCCTGACCTGCTTTTGAACCTGCTAATCCCGTCCCGAACTCTCGCCCCGCGGCGATCCCTCGCCCCAGCCGGGCGCGCTAATTCCCTCTGACCCCGCGGCGCCGCCGCCTCTCCCGGCTCGCGCGGCCGTGACCCGGCGCGGGCTCCGAGACGCAGAGCCTGCAGGATGGGGCGCAACCGGTCCGCCCCGCATCGGCCGCGACCCTCGCGCCAACGCCCACCCAAGCAAGTAACCTCGGTTACGGACCTTGTCGTTCTGTTTCTTCGGTTGCCCTCAATTTATTTGGTTGGTTTCTCAAGAAACCTAAAGATCGAAATCTTTGGTAGCACACGGAAGTGGCGACGCTGTGCGCCGCAGGCACCTTCTCCGCGCGGCCCGCAGCAGCAAGGGGAAGGAGGAGCCGGCTGCCCGGGGGCGACCGCTAGGGGCCGGGCCTTGAAGGGGAACCCGCGGGAAAAGCAGCGGGCAGGGTGCCTTCATTCCCACTGTACAGGAGAAAATGGATTTCCATCCAAATGGGGCAAGAATTTGGGGCCTATGGAGTCTGGATAGACGTGAACTTGTCATTTTATACGCCCGTTATGCTCTCCAGGATTTTTTCTCAGATGCATGTTTTATTTTTAAAAACTGAATTTTAGAAATTTTTATTTATTTTCTTGGAGTGAGTCTTGCTAAATAGCTCAGGCTGGCCTCGAATTTAAGATCTTCCAGCCTTAGCTTCAGAATAGCTGCTGTTAAGGGTGTGAGCCAGCCGGCCTGACTGATTAGCATTTTTAAAGTTGATGAAATTAGTTTACAGCACAAGCGCTTACAAATATACCCCACACACGCGTCCAAGATGTGGGTCTGTGTTTATCTGGGGTTGTTTGTTTTGTTTTTAAACCAAATGAACCGAGCATGAGGCTTGGAAGAGCAGGCTGATAACTTCGCAAAGGCGCTTCTTTGTAAGGAGTCATTTTCAGAGGCTGTTTATTCTAGCAGGGATACAAACTGGAGACACCGACTGGCTTGTGCTATCTGTGAGAACCACAGGGCCTGTAAGATCAAGCTTCAATGTCCCAAGCCTTAATCCTATATAGGTATCAGACTGCCCAAGGAGAGATTGGCCATCTCCAGGAATGTAGGTTTTATCACTTCTGAGATTGGGCTGTTTGGTTTATAACTGACCCCAAACGCGCAATAGGCTGCCTAGAACATAGTAGGTGATCAATAAATACTTGTTAGATGATGAAAATTTTCAGGAGTGTGAAGTATCCATTAGAGAAGGGTTGCCAGGAGATATAAACTACCAATAGCATCTTAGGGTAGGCTAGGACCTGCAGTGGGCCTCAGCGGGTGAGCAGCACCCCTATATCCCCACAGAGGTCCGACAGCCATCCCACATGGGCTGTCACAGGGCTCCTCCACTCCTCACCAGTCCGCTTTAGAAGGCCATTTCCAGCATCAAGGGGGAGAAAATCCCTCCAGTCTCCAGGCTTCTGCTCCCTGTGCCACCCCACAAAATCCTGGATAACTCCCTCTCTGTACCCCAGGTGCAGGGCAAGCAGCAGAGTGGCCTCAGGCATTCCAGTGCAGACCCAACTGGGCCAGAGAACAGATGGGTCTCCAGCCTTTACAAGATAAGGGGGAGACCCCCGAACCCTGGGTGACTAGGGAGTGGATGCCAGAGACCACTCAGTTCCTGGTGGCTCCCAATCAGTAAGCTCAGCCTGAATTTACCTGGAGGTGATGCTGATCATAAATGATCATCTCTTGGGCTATCTGGCTATGGGTCCCTTAGTGCTGGGACCCGGGCAAAGGCCAGTTGATGATCAAAGACACAGTGTTCCTGGCCATGCAGAAGCAAGACAAAAGGAGCCATATCTACCCAGTAAGTCACAGTAGCCGTGTTTCCTGTGGCATGGAGAACAAAGGACAGCAGCTGCCCTGGACAGAAGCAAATCACATTTAAAATTTTGTTTTACTGGATTCATTTGAACTGTGACACTTCACAAATTCAAAGGTATCAAAGGACACGAAGACTACCCATCTAGGCTCCAGGTCCCTCCCCAAATGTAGCCTGTAGAATATTCAGGCACAGCTACCGCAGCTCCCAGAACATGCATCACTAGTCTCCCTGCTTCTTGCTAGAACTCTGATCCCTGGCCTTAACCCTGGGTTGTTCTTCCCTAGATCTTGGGGGGTGGGGTGCACAACTGGGCAAGCAGGTGACTGGGATCTCTGGCATGGAAAAGGTCAGAATCTGGCTTCCAAGTGGAAGCCCTAGTAGAACTATAAATAGGGAATCTCAGAAATGCCTGTACCAGTACGTTAGCCAAAACAACTGGCTATATGCCTCCCTTGCTGCCAGCACTACAATGAATGTGATTGTCAATTTGAATAGCTTAGAATACTGCAGAGGATAAGTGAATTGAATGCCTTGAAAGTATTAGCCACTGGTCAGATGGTAAACTTTTTTCAGTATTACTTATAATTGCCCTTGATTGCAGTTTTGTGAAGCACTCAGCATTCATACACCTTGCTTGCCTTACTAAGCCTATTTTTGTAACATGGCAGCACAGATACAGCACCATACATTAAAAGCACTTTTCTGTAATGAGTTTAATCCTCTGAAAAGAATACTAATCAAGTTTCATTAACTGTTCCATGAGTTTATCCTAGTACCTCAGTGTTCATTCGTGTTACCTGTGTAGCTTAAATTGCTGTTGCAGTATTAATGCCTTGGTGTTTTCTGTTGAGTGTACACTACTGAATAAGGGTAGAAGTTTTATGTTTACCATGTGAATCTTGCAACACGAAAGACAGTTTGAGTGTCAGTCATAATGGCAATGTCTGTGTAAAAGAGCCTTAAATGGAGCATTGTTTTGAGATCAAACTCACTACCCTCACAAAAATGGCCACGCTGTAATAAAAAGTGTGGCATATTTTTGAAAGGAAAGGAAAGGAAAAGAAAAAAGAAAAGGAAAAGAAAGGAGAAAAGAAAAGAAAAGAAAAGAAAAGAAAAGAAAAGAAAAGAAAAGAAAAGAAAAGAAAAGAAAAGAAATGCCTGGGCCGGCTCTGTGAGCTAGACGACTGACGATAGGGCTCAGGGTTGTGTCTCACTGTTCACTTTCCCCTCTGAGCACAAAGTCCACTTTTGGAAAGCGGAAACATGGGCCCATTGTTCTACCTTGGTGTTTCTCCTGTACTCTGGTGTGGAACAGACACCCAGGCATCTGTGTCCAGAATCTAGGTTCACACCCTCCAGCCGAAAAATCTCTCTCTTTCCTCCTTGGGCACAGCTAACAAGCAGCTGACCTCATTCCTTCCCTACCCTGGCCAGAGGAGAATGGGGACTGCCTGGGACTATGCTGTGCTTTGCCTTTAAGCCTGAAATGGTACAGGCTGAAGTTTTCTTTCCTGCAGAGTGCCAGTAAGAGGTTGGTGCTAGTAATCCAAACTAAGCGATGCAGACTCTAGCACAGAAAAGCTAGGTGAACCATTAGTGACAAGTTAGTGGTAGAGCCTGCGTTTGAACCCAGTTAGCCAAGAGCTATGACTCTGAATCATCACTCCAGAGTCTGTAATTCCTGCAGGCCCAGCAGTTCCAACAGCTGCTCCTCCAATTGGACACAATTGGGAAGGAGGTTTCCAGAAGGCAACCGCAGACACCCAGCCATCTGATGCAGCTTCCTTGAGTCTCCCTGTGTTCCTCCAGGTGTTCCCCAAAATATTCCCCCTTCCAGCCAAGCCAGTGGCTGGGTTCTCAACATCAGGGAAGCACAACCGCTTTCACATAAGAGAGGAAATAACCCAAATGTCCTTTGATAATGAAAGAATAGAGTGGGTCTAACCATACAGTGAATATTATTCAGCCATAAGAGGAGAGAAATACTCATACATGCTGCCATGTGAACGAAACATGCGAAGTGAAAGAAGCCAGGCACAAAGAGCACATATTATGTCACTGCATTTACACAGAATGCTGGGGAAAGGCAAACCAACGGAAGCAGAAATATTAACGGCTTCTTAGGGCTGAAAGGGAAAAGTAGGTTGAGGGGTTTCTTTCTGAGGTCATGAAAGTGTTTTAAAATTGACGGTGGTGATGGTTGCACCTATCTATAGCTGCACTAAAACACATTGAACGCAATTTAAATGGGTGAGCTGTATGATATGTAGACATCAATAAAACTGTTACAAACATATGTTTTTTTTTTAATAGCATACACAGTTCTAGGATCTGAGGCCATGGCCCAGCCACGGTAAACCCAGGCTTGGTTCAGTTTGGCCAGTTCCATGTTCTCACAGCCCAGGATCCCTTCAGCCCTGGCAGAGCCCACAGCTCTCTTCCAAAGCCACTTCCCTCCATTCCAAAGTGCCCCCTGGTCTCTCCCAGGATCGGAAATCGGGCTTGAGCCAGCAGGGACAGAGCCTGAGCTGGGATGGAGCCCTTTTTCAGAATGGAGTTACAGGGCAGGGAAGAGATTTTTCACCTTGGCAGAGCCCTAGGGGCTCATATCTGGGTTTGAATAAACATAAATCAGCAGGGCCTGTTTCCTCTGCAAAATGGGCACCTGAGTCCCCAGTCTAAATTGCCACGTGACTCTTTCATGAAATGATGAGTCTAGCACCATTTTAGATACTAGCCATCACATGCCTTGCTAAAAACAGATGAAATTGATTCCAAGGATGATCCACATAAAATCAGAATATGGTGGGAATGTCAGAATCTTGTTTGCCAAGAAAGGAAAAAGCAAACATTTTGGAAGATTCTTGTGTCTTTTCGTCTCTGAGCTTATTTTAGACTCTACAATGGGCAGGGTTATAATTTCTGGAAATGGACAAGCAAAAGAGGGCAACCCTACCCCAGCACAGAGAGCTCTGAAGAGAGGAAATAAAGAAATAAAGGGCGAGGGAGAGAATGACGGGTTCGGGGAGGACGCCGGGAAAAACTGCTCCAGGTCCAGGGCGAGGAGGAACAGGCTGCGGAAAGGACGGCTGAGAAGCAGTAGCAAGAAGGAGCTGAGCAGAGGGAGGACTGCAATGAACAAATGAACAGTAGAAAAGGAGGACAGGGAGGAAGGGCCGAACCAGCAGATGCGAGGCGAGTCTGAGGAGGAAGATCCTAGGAGAACTGCCAGGAAGCGGAAGCCAGACGGTGCTGGGAGAAACCTAGACAAAGAAGATCGGTCATCACCGATGGAGGGGGCCAGCTCCGAGCCCCACTGCCCCGGCTTGCTCCTCCCCTATTCCATGCACCCAAAGCCCTGACCAGTGTGACTGTTGCTCACCACCTGACTCACCATATGCTAATGACCTCCAGGCAGTTCTTGCCCCCCTCCACTCCCACACACACATTCTTGCCCCAGTTCTGTGGACCTTAACCAGATATCACCTGGAAGCCTTTTAAATGTATAGACATCTACAAGGAGCCACTAGGAAGTCACCTGGTCCTCGGCTGAGTGACACTATTTTTTTCTAAGTTCTCCGGGTAATTTAATATGCTATGAGTGTGGAGAACTTTTGATTCACTCCTTTCTTCTTAACCCTCACTGGCCCTGGGTCAAGGCTGAAGCCAAGATGGATGTTGTCTGCTCCATACTTGCCTGGTTAGATAGCTGGAGGGCTTTGTCAGGCCTGTCAGTATTAGTCCTTCTACTAGATCCATCTTTACAGATTGGCCTAGACCCACAGCCTCCCCCAGGCAGCCCTCATGGGTAAGCCCAGGGATTCAGTAGCTCAAGAAAATTGCCAGCACTTTTTACCATACCTGGTACCCTGGTGCCAAATGCTGACCACCTCTACGGTTCTGGCAGCCTGGCTAGGATTCCTGCTGGAACAGAAGAGGCAGAGCAAGTCAGGCAAACATGGCATTGAGGGATTTCAGTTGTGCCCAGGAAGCAGGTTTCCCACCTGGGGGAATCCAGGCCCAGATGCCCCAGAACCCAGGACTGAGATGCTAGAGGAAAGTGTTAAACAGCAGCCGAGATTGTTTGACCTAAGACTAATTTTGGATAAAGACTAGCAAAGATAACTAACAGGGAGCAGGTAGGTGGTGGATGCAGACGGAGTGTAGTGTCTGGTTTTGCTGGACCCAGGACCAGAAATCCAGCAACTGATATGGGTTCCTGTTTCTGAAACGGGAGTCTCCTATTCCCCATTCACTTTCACAGAGCCCAAGGATCCCGCTCCCTGTAGAATGCTCAGAGTCATAGACATACCCAGTCATCTTGTGTCACCTGAAATGAGTCCGTGGCTGAGCCTGAAGGCAGCCAGTAATCCAAGAGGGGGATAAGCACCAGAACTTTACCATGCTGGGGAGCACCTGTCCTCCCACCAGAAGAAACTGTGAGATCACTGTTGGAGCTGCCCCCCCTCCATTTCAGCACTGCTACTCACTTCAGGAATAAATGCACATATATTGTTTTAGAAAAACCATGCCCACTACTTAAAAATTCCAATAACAGCCCACCTTACTTTAAAATGTCAACTCCCTGCCTGCTGGATGTGGTGGTGCACCCCTATAATCCCTGCACTCAGCAGGCTGAGGCAGGAAAATCACCAAGAGTTCAAGGCCAGCCTGTACTACATAGTGAAAAGCTGCCTCAAAGAAAATGTCAACTCTCCCCAACAAGGGTTAGAGTGGGACCTTCATTAGCATGCTGCTCCAGAGGTCTGGCTCCCAGGCACAGGTAAGAGGCAGGGGAAAGGAGTAGGATGCAGATCCTTTCTGCCAGCTTGGTCTCCGTGCTCCTTGAGCTGTGTCTTCAAGCAATGTCCCCTCCTGTTCACCCTACGCGCCTAATACCCTTCAGTTGCAGGGAAACTTCCATCCCAGCCATGAGAGGCCTGGGGACTGGATTCTCTGAAGACAAAGCAAGTATTCCCCGGGGACCTTTAAGTGGGCTCCCAAACCAGCAAGTGATGAGGAGAGAGATGAAGGCAGGAAGTGGGTGGCACAAGGCAGAGAAACCTGAACTTTCTGAGCTTCCAGGTACCAGGTAAGGATGGGGAGAAGTACTGGAAGAGAAAGCAGAGTGTGTGTGGTAGAGAAATGGAGAACCCACGGGGATAGGGAGGAAGTGGGAGCTTAGAAAGACAACCATGGCAGTAGTTGCAAGCTCATCCCCCACTGGTGGCGTGTTGGAAAGATGCTGATCTCTGCCAGAGGGAAGTAGCAAGAAGCAGCTGGGCTGAGATGGGTCCAAGTTCAGACGTGGAGAACTGGCCTGATATTGTCTGATGCTGTCAGAGCATCTTGAAGGATACAAATGAAGAAACAGGGGTTCTGAGTGCCTGACAGAAAACAGGGGTTCTGAGTGCCTGACACGAACGAAAGCTGAAGGCTCTGGCTAGAGCTGGCAATGGAGAATCGGCAGGCTCCACAAAGAGGTACTAGAAAACGCTAAAGACCCAGACTAGGCTATGCCTTTACTCACCTACACGAACACCTCTGTTACCCTAGTATAGGCCAGGTCCTCTCCAGGTTATAGGAACAGGATGCTCTTTATTCCTGGGCAGCTTGGACTCAGTTATCAGCATCACCGAGGCTGAAGAAGTCTCTCCAGCACCTGATCAGCCAAGAGGGGAGGCGAAAACAAATGGATAGGGCTGGACTGTCCTTGAAAATGACCGCACCTTGAAAAGGCAGCAGAAAGTCAGAGGGCGGTGAACGGCACTGAACAAGACAAGATCAGAGAGAGGACAGCCACCATCTTCCACTTGTCTTCTTCCTTGTGCCTCTCTCCCATTGTTCCCACTGAGACCAGAAGACTTGCCCTACTCTGGTGGTTGTAGAGCCACCAGCCTCTGGCCCAGGACCCAGAGCTGGCCGGGCCTCTGAAAAACGAGGTCCATCAGGTCCTCTAGATCAGCCCAGCTGGTCAGAAACTGATACCAGGCAGCACATTGGCACACAGGCCTCAGGCAGTAGCAGTCTTGTGGTATCCAGAAAAGGACAACCTGCTCATGGATTTTATCTATGCTGGAGCAGGAGCAGGGCTAGAGTTACTGAATTTAGGCCATTGCCCACTGCCCTGCCCTTTTAGGATCTGCCTCCTATCCTCACACCCTGTGTTCAGGTTCCTCAAATTCCAAAATGGAAGAACAGGTAAAGAGGCAGAGGAAATTCTTTCTAAGTCCCTAGGATGCTGGCCAGGTTGAAAGTCAGGGAGGTCCAGACTGGGACTGAATGGGAAGGTGAGAGCTGGAAGCATGTGACGCTGGCCCCTGGTTCAAAGGGCCAGTGAGGAATCTCTGTCCCAGAGAATTCATGCCCTGAAGACTCACTGGTCCCCAGTCCTGTGTCCCTCTTAAGTCAGGCAGGGAGGTTGCCCATAGAGAGTGCCCCAGTGTGCGCTCTCCTTACCCTGGACCGACAAAAGGTAGTGCGGCAGTACATGATTTTCCAAAATGAAAACAAGCATGGGTCAGAGCTGCTCAGTGGCCCCACACAACCAGCCTCCTGGGCAGGGACCTAGACCCAAGGGGAAGGCGCCCAGAAAGCATAGGTGGAGGGAGGAGCAAAGTTCTAAAGCCTGTGTTCGAGGATCTGCTGTGACTTTCAGCTCTGCCAAGAAGGGGTCTCCGCTGGACCAGGACCTCTGCTTGACAAGGAGACCCAGTCCTCAACTCCACCCCTACACACATGCTGGTCCCCTGCTGGGAAGAAGCCCTGACTGCTTCACCAGATCCCAGTGTGCAGGAGCACGGAGTCAGAGTCTACTCCAAGAACCTGAGAAAGAATAAAGGACACAGGAGAAAGAAGACAGGGAACTCCCCAGAGTCAACACAGATGGGCCCTGCAGGGCTTTCTAGCAATCAGAGACTGGTAGAAGGAGGCCACCAGCCTCTCCCAGGAGAGTGACCCTGCTTGCTTCCCTGGAATACTAACACGAATGGAAGCACAATCATGGAAGGGGACATCAGGACAGAGACCTGAGTTACTGCCATGGAAAGGTCCCCTCAGTGAGATGAAAATTTAAAATGGTGAAAACAGGACTAGGCAGAGCCCAGCAGGTGCTCTTCCATTTGCACAGGAGCCCAGGCCTTGCATGTGACAGGTGAAATTGAGAGGACGGAGGGTGGAGATATCAAGCCTTTTTGCTTGTATTCTCTATGCTAGACTTATCTCACTTGAATAAGATATTAAACTTGGGAGACTCAGAAAGGAAAAAAACTGAACTGCAGAGCATAGGTGGCCAGTGGGCCAGGTGACCAACATCCTGGGGTGGGGAGTTGGAGACCCTGAGGCACCTGACTGCTTTCCAGGGGTCAGAGCAGGAGTATAAGGCTCTGCACGCCAGCTGTGCGGCCCTCCTCAGCCAAACTCAGACCCTGCTGGGTCCACTTTTTCCAGGGCCCGCCTCTAATTCTATAAACTTCCTTTTATGCTTGTCCCTTTATGCACAGTCCAGAAGCCTAGGTGCCAAGGACCATGAACTTGAGCACCCACTTACTCTCTTGAGCACCCACTTACTCTCCCTCTGCACGCTGTGCCACATAACAGCCACCCACCCAAATCTGCCTTGTGGTACCTCCTCCTCCCGCGTTTCTGCCCTCCTTTCAGTTAGTATGGACCAGCAGGCACGTTCCCCAGCCCTCTTTCCTTAGGTTCCAAATGTAGGCGTCCTCTGCCCAGCTCCCTTTTTTGGCCAGCTACATTTGGGACTGGACATGTGCACACACACAATTAGTCACATCCACACTGGACACATGCTAAGGTAAGCGTATACTCTCTCTCTCTCATGTATCCATGCACCCCTCACATGAATCATGAAGACTGCACCAGCGACACCCTCGCCATGACACAAACACACGCACATATCCACAGCCTGTCTTCCACAGACACCTTTCACCGGACCACTGGAAAGAAGGAAGTACCCTCGCCAGCACCTAGCAGTTGGCTCACCTACTAGCACCTGATTCACAGCTCCGCAGGTCATACAAAGGAAGGGACCTCTGCAGTTACAGCACTTTAGGGGAGGAGTCACTCTGCCTCTGGCGCGCTCATGCTTTTTTCGCGCACAACTTGGCTCGGGAATCTTTCTTCCAGTCTCTTTTCCAAATCAAAAAAGAGAAATCAGGGCCTGGTACCTGTCTAAAGAGAAACTAGACTCTCCACCAAGTGCCGCCAAGGCATACGCCTCAGAGAACCAAGCCCAGTGCCTAGCGACCTTCACTGCTCAGTTTAACACAGCTCGAGCCTGCCCTGCCTGCAGCCGCGCTTACCTAGGCGTGTTGCCTCTCCGCTGTCCAGCGGGGACAGGTCGCCCAGGTCCACCCGAGGAGGATGGAGCTCCTCGAGAGAAACCCCAGATAAATGCCAGAGCTCTGTGTTGGTCTCTAGATACAGCAGCCTAAGTAATGACCTCGGAGTTATAGTGGAGTCGGGCGTTTTCTGCCTGCCAAAGTCTCATCCTCACTGGACTCTGCTTGGCTGTCTGTGCGCCCCGCTGTTCTCACTCCAGCCTCACTCTTGGGCCTTTTTCATCCCGTTCTCGGCCCTCCCAAGGGGGCCGGGAGGGGCTTTTGTTCTGTGTTCAGGAGTGAGGCTGTGGTAAGCATCTGAAGAGTGGCACCCCAACCCCAGCTCGGCGCCCTCTCCACCCTGCAACCCCCGCCCAGCGCTCTAGCAAGGCCAACCTCCTGTTCTCTGCTGAGTCCTGCCGGGTCGCCTTCCTCGCGCACTTTGACTATTGATCCAGCTGAAGCGGACTGGAGAGCTGAGGTTGCGCTTCCCGGGGATCGGAGGGAGCGGGGAGGAGAGCAGGTTGGGGCGATGGTGTTGGGGAAAGGAGGTTGATAAACTTTAGGAGAAAGTGCAGGACGTTCCTCCGTATTCCGGGGTCGCCCGGCCTCCCGCTGCCGCCCTCGGAGCCAGTCTTGACCCGGTGGAGGAAGGGACCGCGGCCTCCTCAGCCTCTTCCACCCTCTCCTCCTCCCCCAGGCACAGAGCCCGAGCCAGTGGCCTGGACTCTGAGAACCTCGACTCCCGCCCAATCAGCAGAGAGGGGAGGAGCAGTCGGGCGGGGGCGGGGCCCGAGGGAGCGCATCGGGCGGGGGGCGCGAGGGGCGGGGAGCCGCGGGCTCGGCCGGCCGGGGCTGGCTCGGCGGCCGCGGAGGCTGCAGTGGCGGCCGGCATGGGCGATGGGGTCGCTGAGCGAGACCTCGGCCCCGCGCGCCGGGCAGAGTCTGGCGGCGGCCGTGGGCGCAACGGGGACCTCGGTGGAACGGAGGACCTGCGAGCTGATGGAAGTGGCCGAAGCCCAAGGGAGATTGCGGGGACCTCGGCTTCCAGCCCCGCCGGCTCCAGAGAGAGCAGCGCCGACAGCGACGGGCAGCCCGGGCCCGGCGAGGCGGACCACTGCCGCCGCATACTGGTGCGAGGTAAGAGGACAACGCGCGGCTCTGGCCCACCGGGCAGCCCTCCTGCCTCCACCCGGGCCTCGGACCGTTTTGTAGCCTCACCTCCCAGTTCATTTATTCATTCATTCACCATTCAGCCGTTCACTCCGCAAATATTATTTGAGTCTATTGTGTGCCAGACACCGAGCTGAGGCGGGGGACAAAGCAGCGAATGGAAGAAGTCCCCGTTTCTTGGCCTTACAGTTTTCACCCTCTCGGCGCGGCCCCTCTCCCTGGGCCCGCCCGGGCTGGTAATTGTGGTGGGGACAGGAGCGGGTCAGGGAAAATACTGAGAGCTCGGTCCTTACCCCGCGTCCCCCCACCCACCCACCCAGGGCAGGTGCGGAGAAGAGCGTGGCGCGCCCGGGAGAGACAGGAGCTGGAGGGACCGGAGCGGGTCACCGCAGGAGAAAACAGCCAGGGCCCCTCTCAGAGGCCCGAGCGCTCCCTCGCCCCCGGCCCAACCTTGTTTCCCTCCGCCCGCGACCAGGACCGCACCGGTTGCTGGCTGGAGAGGGCTCGGCAGGGAGAGCTGGGCGCTCGCCTGCCCGAGCTTCTGTTCCGGTTCCCACTTCCTCGCGGCGCCTGGGCCCAGCTGGCTCTGGGCGCCGCTTTCTCTCGGCCTGGCCTTTCCCGTCCTTTCTTCCTTGCCCCTAGCCCTCCTCTCTCCTTTGCTGGTCCATTCTCTGTGCCGAACTCTCCTTCCAGCACTCTTTCTGCTACGCCCGGCGAGGCCGAGGCTCCCAGGCGCCCACCGCCTGTGTCTAGCGAAGCTGTGGGCTCCGCTTTCTCTCCAACTGGGCCTCGCCCCAGGAGGAGCTGGGAGGAGAGAGGAGTCTCCGGGGTCTTGCCCCCAGCCCGTCGCCAGGCCAGGAGCAGAGCCTGAAGTCTGTTGCCCCCAGCCCTCCCCGCGGACGGATAACATCTCGGCACGCCCAGGTTCCTTCCTCTGCTGCTCTCTCAGCCCCCTCAACACGCGTCTTTCCAGCCTCTTCTTCCCGTGCACCCTTCGGGGAAGCCCCAGCCCTCTGCAGGCAACCTGCCAGGGCTGCTGGTTTCCGCCTCCTCTGCCTGGGGTATCCCGAGTTCATCTAAACTGAGCTCTGGAGTACCTTGGAGGGTAACAGTCTCCTGCAGCTGCAGAATGTGAGTGGAAGAATAACTGCCTCACAGAGAGAGGGAGAGAGAGACACAGAGAGAGAGAGAGAGAGAGAGAGAGAGAGAGAGAAAGAGAGACCCAGAGAGAGGGGGGACCTTGGCTTTAGGAAAGATTCCTGGCACCACTTTGTGACCACTAGGCAATTGGGAGCCCACGCCCAGCCAGGGGACAGCCGAGGGTGAAGGTAGTTACACCACAGAATATTTCAGCAGGTGTGAGGACCTGTTGGGCTCCTGGAATTAAATTAGTTTCCTTTCTATAGGCTGTGGGATGTCCAGAATGCAAGGTGTGAACAGCTGGTTTCCTTAAGGGGATCTATAGGGCTTCCAGAGGTTGAGAAATGAGTCCCCCAAGCCCACACACTCCAAGGGAAAGACCTCAAGTCCCTACCTGTGATACACATGGCAGGTTCTTCTGCCAAGGACTTGTAAATTCTGAGTCCACCTGCCACACTCTCCACACTATTAACCTTGTGGATAGAACAAATAATTTCTTGTATAGATGTCAATAAAATAGCCTCCAGGTGCAGACTCTTAGAAGGTGGGTGTGAAAAGTGAGCCTCCATCCTGCAAGGTGGAACCCCACCAAGCCAGGCGGACATGGATGCCGCCCATATGAGGGGTGGCTGTCTACATCCCTCAGGGGGTGTATTTTTATAAATTTATATATACGTAGCAATGCCGTTCCATTTGCAAAATATAATGGAAATATTAAGTATAAAGCACAGAGGATCTATTCATACACCTAATAGAAATGAAAGGCAAATGGAACCCTCATAAATCCCTCTGCCCAGCTCCATTTAATGACAAGGAGGTTATTACAAGCCTGAAATGCCCAGGACGTCATTTACCACTAATCCCTCCTAGTCAGGGTCACCTGTGTCAGTCACAAGCAGCCCCACCATAGCTCAGGATAGAGGCTTTGGTAAATAGAACAGGCCTGACACTGGCAAAGGGAAATCTGAAGTGCACTGGCCCCAGAATGAATATTCCTCCCGTAGACCCTACGCACATTTTGCCCTTGACTTCTGAAGAGGTTGTCTCCTAAATCCTCCTTTTTGGAAGACGTCATTAAAAGGTGGAAGGGAGATGTTTCAACCTTGTCCCTGGTTGCGGTTGGGGTAAAGCTCTCCTAATCAAAGCCCCATCGCTTCTGGGTCTTTTCAGCCTCCGTTTGGTTCTGCACTCCCCTTTGAAGGCCCACACTGGGCAGCAAGTCTATTGAGGGAATCCTAAGGCACTGGGAAGTAGAGGAGCAGAACTAAGCAGAACTGGTTTAGAATACAGGGACTGCAGCCCTTTGAGCCTGAATCCGTTCCTTTGTCTCTGTCTCTAGCTTCTCCTCAGTACAAAAGGGACCCATAGCCCCCACCCTGAAGAGTGCACCAAGGTCCAAGGACCCTGCAAAACTGCCAACACCCGGCAGGATCTCCATACATATTTGTTGAAGGAAGGGGGGAGTGGCTCTGAGGTGACCCACGAATCATTTCTAGTGGATAAAGCAGTGGGCCTCTGTTGTCAGAAGCTTCTCCAACTTACTGCCCACCCACCCCCAACCCCAACCCCACCCTCCGCCCCACCCCCACTCGGGGTCCCAGGTCTCCTGGCCCTAGACCCTTGGGGACTAGCAGCCTAGGACTCCAGGGCCGACTGATGGAGACCTTGCAGACCAGTGAGTGAGGTCGTCCCAGGTTCCTTTAGGGAATGCATGGCCACTGTGCTGCACACCCTACCTCAAAATGGAGACTGCTTCTTACACACCAGCACAAGGCAGGCCACCGAGATAACAGGCGGGCGTGCACAACAAGCATCCCTTACACCATAGCTCTGACACAGTGAGGCTTCCACCCCAGGCTGCACAGCTTCCTAGGCTCCCCCATATTCCCTGTGCAAGACCTCCTAGCTGGTGAGGGTTAGGGGTGGGAGGATCCTTTTGTTTTATATTTGGAAAGGGCACGACAACCTCTGACTGGAGCTACAGGAAAGCACCCACCCTCCAAGCGGTGGCTCTAACCTCGAAGTGCAGTGGCCTTTTCAGTGGAGCTGGGTTACTGGCAGGCAGAAGACATGGACAGCTCTAACCCCAAATTCCCTGAAACCTCACAATCCACACTTGCATATGTGCCTTCAGACACTTCTATATGCTTCCTAAATTAATCCTGACCAGAATTCAACAGCCGACCTTGATAGATCCGGAATGCTCATCATTACTTTTACCGGACTATGCGGGGCACAGGTCTCTGCTCACCCGAAGCTGCTTCTCTGGGCCGGACACCACCTCTGCAGGTGAAACTCCATTCAAGACGTACCTTTTGCAGGGTCCCTCAGAGCAATGACTGAACCGTGGCATCCACCAGCAGAAACGTGGTGGCTGGGAGCAAAAGGGGAGAAAGGTGTTCGCCAAGGTTGGGTCTATGGCTTGGGCTGGGTAGATCCCACCGTGGGTGTGTGGGAGGGAAGGCGGATTGTGCCAGCCAGAGTCTGACCCCTAGGAGAGTCTGCAGGCAGCTGGAACCTGCGTTCCAGAACGCCTACACACAGCACAATGGCGTGCACCCGGCGGGGCCTGCTTCCCACAGAAGACTCTGAAAGCCCCAGGCTGTGCTTCAGGGCTCCGGCTGGGAGCAGACTGCAGGGAGGGACGCCCTCTCCAGCAGCGGGGTCTGGGCTCAGCGCCACCGCGTCCGTTCAACTTCCATTTGGATGTCAGTCGGCCGCCGGGCCTAGGCAGCCTTGGAGCCGCCACAGGCCTAGCTTTGTGGAGCAGGTATTGGCAGCGAAGACGGAGGCCAGCGCAGTACTACAATGAGTAAGAGCCTGCGAGTCCCGATTCTGGCGCCTTTCGAGGCCCGAAGGACCTTAGTCTTAGCTGAGTCTGTTCATAAATCAGGTAACCCAGACCCAGCCCCCTAGGCAGGTTGAAATGTTTACAAGGAGCCTGCAGAAGACTGCATTTAGAGATTTCTAGTTTTCATTTTTAGTTTTCCGTGTTTGTGGAGAGTATTCGGTTTACTTTTGTCCCTGGGGTTCCTTTGTTTTATTTTATTTTATTTTTCCTTTTTATTTCGTTGTGTTTGGCGGGAGACCCACATTCTCGTCGCAATCAGTGCCAGTCCCTGGCGTTTGGGTCGTTGTGTCCCCTCTGATATGCCCACCAATCCCACCGGGGCACACAAACACCAGCAGACCGGCAACCACAGTCGCCTTGTGTCTGTCACCTGGTCTTCATGGCCCGGGAGCCACGAGGAGGGGGTTCGATGCCTCTTCTCTCGCGCTGGACCCCGGCGTGGGTCCTGGAGCGGACTGCCGCCCAGGGAGACCGCAGCGCATCCCTAAGGCGCATCCGTCCGCAGGGAAGGACCCGGAGGTGGCGGAGGTAGCGCTTGCTGACTGCAGGGCCGGAAGAACGAAGCGTTTGGAAGCTGGGACAGTGAGTGGTACCTGGGACACGCAGTCTCGGGTCGGTCCTCAGTCGGGTCGTCTAATCACCAAATTCAAGTCGTCGCCACTTGCGCCCATGCGGGGGAGAATGGGCCCCGCCTGTGCCTAACGTAGGCCTGCAGGTGGTTCCTTCATTGCCCGCGGCCCCAGCTCTCTCCTTGTTAGGGTTCTTCAATTTCTATTTAACTGGGGGTGGCTGGGGGGGGGGAGCAGATGAGTTTGTCTTCTATTTCCTATGTGCTCTATGTAAAGTAAGGATTGACCTGACTGACTTTGGGAAGACTGTGGCTGGTTTCCTGGCTGTGCACCACCTAATTCTGTGCCCCCATTTGAGATGACCTGATGGAAGACACAGAGGCCAAGTGAGCCTGCCTGGGAATCCCCGGACACCACGGTATCCCTAGGTGCGTGGCTTAACTCTGGGACGCTCCCACCATCCCAAGAACGCCTGACATATCCTGGTGGCATGAGGCACCTCGGAATGAGATGGCTCCTGCCCGTGGGAGCCTGGTCTATACAGCCAAGAGGGGACGCACCCAATAAAATCAGGGCCTCGTGCGGCGCGGAAGGATGCAGTAAGGTGGTGTCTAGTAGGCACCTGCAAAGGCCTGAGGTTCCTTCAGCCATTGCCTTCGCTGGCGAACATGAGTGTGCACCTACTATGCGTCAGACTGATGCCAGCGGGGACCTGCCTGCAAGCTGCTGGCCAGCCTCGCTTTTAGCTCTCAGGAACCTGCGCTGCGCCCGCCCGACCTGCAGCCCGGCCCGCGGGGGTGCCACGGAGACAAAGAAGGTCAGCAGAGCCCGGAGCTAGGTGCCTGTGGACGAACAGGAAACAGACGCTGTTCCCGCCTAATCCACGTGATCTCTCCAAATCTGTGCACCATAAGCCCGCAAATATTTGTGGAGTAAATTAAACGGGACAAAACCATCAGAATATATCACGGTAGGTATGAAGCAGCCAACGCTTTCCCCACGGAAGAAGTCAATCGAGAGATAACCCCCCTTTCTTTGCGATCCCTTATTTTGAGAATTCTGTTTTTGCAACCTGCAACATTAGAAACCACTGAAAAATGAACCATGAAAAACTTTAGCTTTTTGTTGTTGTTCTCCTACTAGTAGCCAGATCATGGCTTAGAGGCCAGGTATGACCGGAGGGCAGGGTCAGGGAAAGCGCAAGCATGCAGGTGACTTCTGGGTGTAAGGGTGCCCAGCAAAGGTCCCCTAGCAAAGGCTCACACCTTTAATCCTAGCACTCACAAGGCTGAAGTAGGAGGATCTCAAGGTTGATCAGCCTGGGATAGGTATTAAGTTCAAGTTTGGACTACATAGTGAGACCCTGTCTCAAAAAATACCTCCCCCAAAAGCTACTCATGGAGTTGAGAGAAATAACTGGTAAGTCTGAGTCCTGCTCCTCCCACCTCACAGGCCTGCAAAGTGGGCTAGAGCTTGGAAAAAGCAGGCAATTGAAGCCGTGGTGTCTGAGTTTTGCTGGAAGCTTTGGCTCCTGAAGGCTCTTTCCCTGTGACGGCAGATCCACCTGTGGATCCTTCGATCTTCCGATCTTCCGGGAACCAGGCTGAGCCAGGTGGAGCCTGAAGACACCCATGGGGGTCCAGCCTTGGCAGAGCCACACTTAAAATATAGGCAACTAGAAAGAGCGTTTAAATTCAAAAGGTAATGAATGCTTCGTACAAAAACAAAACTGGAAGCTGGTAAAGGCTCCCAGAAATCGCCACCACTGTGGGGTGACCTTTAAGGTGATTTACCAGCTCATATACAGGCACATAAGTAAAAGCAGGCTCACATTCCATAGGCTGCTACACAGCTTACCTTCCTCAAAAGTTGAGTCTGCAGTGGTCATCGTTTCAGCTCAACAAATTCATGCCACACGTTGGTTCTAGAGTAAGTATTCCCTTGGTCAGGAAAGCTAAATTTTCCCTAACTTCTGGGAAAACCCACATGGCTTGTTCTGTTCTTTTCTTAATATAAACACTGTGAAATGATATCCCAGGGTAAGGCTTTTTGTGCTTCTTTTGAGTGTTTTTGTGTAATACATTCCTGGTAATGTAACTGTTGCTTTAAAAGGCACACTCTCTCTCTCTCTCTCTCTCTCTCTCTCTCTCTCTCTCTCTCTCTCTTTAAATAATGTTTTCATTTAATTGTAAGCTAGGCAGTTAATTCACCCAAATTTTTTTGATGCATTAATATTTTTTTCTTAAGTACAAAATGAAAACTTTTTCCCATTCTTGGCCCCAGTTGCCCAGTTTCCACCAGGCTCAAAGGCAGCCGTTTGTACTGCTTTCCATTACGCTCTTCCAGATCGCTATGTGTATGCAGGGCAGCACGGCTATAGTATTTTGCTGTCCAATACATCTTCTGTTATTTTTTACAGAAGGATAGCATTACTCTTATATGAACTGAATGGACCATGATATACGTTATATAACCAGTGCCTTACTGATAAAATTTTGCTATTTTCCTTATCTGTTGCTAGTATGTATAGTACTCCAATAAATAAACCCGATCCTTGGTTACTTCCACATGTGTGGGTATACATGTCAGGGAGTTCATAAGAGTGGGCTACTGAGTGCAATGGTATCTGTATTAGTAATTTGAGAGATAATGCCAAGTTGCCCTTCACCAGATGGTAGCAATTTACACTATTACTAGCAATGTCCAAATACGCTTGTTTTGCACTTAACCAGTTTAGTTTACATCTAGCTGGATATTGTTAGATTATTCCATGAAAAAAGTTTGTCCTCTCTCTACATTGGACATTACATGCCCTTTGTCAATCAAAAGAGATCTTACAGGTGATAGTCTCTCACTGACATTTTAATTCTTACTCTTTGATTAAAAATGAACATCTTTCTATATTTATTAGCTAGAAATTTTCAAGTATTATTTTCCCTATTGATTCGTAGAAACTTTGTGCATTATGACCGCTCCCATATCTCACCCTCCATGTACCATGGATAGTATCCCACTGTTTTCAGTGTGTTATAATTTCCTTTAGTTCATAATTTGTCATTCAATTCTGTTTATATCTTTTGTTTGCTGAAATATAGAATAGCTTTTCATTCTAAAAGAAAGCCAGGCTGTGTCATTCTGTATTATGTAAAAGGAAAAGGTTCATTATTTTCCCACATAATGTATGTTCATTCCCATGATTTACTACCCCAAGTTTTCCTCGTAACTGAAAAACATAAATGTGTTAAGTTGTATATAGCAAAAAAGGGGGGAATCCTTTGCAAACTTTGTTTTCATTTAACAAATAGTTATGGGGAGCTTTCTGCCTAGAAGCATTTAATTTTTTGAAATGTATACAATATTCTATTATGTAGATATAATAATATTTACTTAACCAGTTCCCTATTGATGGTTTTGTAAGTTGGTTCTAGTTTTTCACTGTGAAATGATATCCCAGAGTATCATTTACAATCAATGCTTTATATCCTAACCCAAACAAGAGGGTTTTTTTTTTTATTTGAGAGACCATTTGGAAAATGTAAAAGTCAGGTGGTATATTTTGTTATTCTAGGGAATTATTAATTTTTTGTCATGATAATAGTATTATGGTTCATTCTCTTTTTGTTGTAGTCTTTTTAGCCAGGATCTTGCTTGAACTCACTAGGTAACCCAGGCTTGCCTCAAACTTGAGATCTTCCTGCCTCAGCCTCTCAAATACTGGGATTGCAAGCACACACCATCAGTGCCAGAGTTGTTAAGTTTCTTAAAGGAGTCCTTTGTGTGGGCAACATGATGTCTGAATTTGCTAAAAATTATGACATGGCATAAGAAACAGGATTTTTCCTGAGTAAAAGTTAAGAGATAGATATATCAGAATTCATTATACTATTCTCTAACTTTATATGTTTGACATTTGTCAGAATAAAATGTTTAAAATAATAATCATTGCACGTATAATTATAGGACAAATTTCTAGAAATGAAATTTGAAAATCCAAGTATCCAGGTACACTGAAAGTTATTATAGATATTTCCAAATTTTATGCCAAAAGTGTACTAATAAATTTGGTATGTACCCTTATAAATATTGGTATAGTATTTGCATTATATCCCCAATAATCAAATATATATATATGTGTGTGTGTGTGTGTGTGTGTGTGTGTGTGTGTGTGTCATTTCTCCATTTCTCCACATCCTTCCACCCCACAATATATTCTTTTAAGGTGAAATATCAAGTAGAAAAATTTAATTGCTAAACATGTTTTAATATACTTAGTCTTTGTGGTAATTTCTTCTATGAATTATTTCTTCATTTATTTAGCCATTTCTTTTTTTTTTTTTTTTTTGGCGGTACCGGTGATCAAACTCAGGACCTTGTGCTTGCCAGGCAGGCACTTATTACACTGAGCTATATCCCCAGCCCAGTTTAGCCATTTCTGTATAGATCACTCATTATTTTCTTTTTTTTATTTTATGGAAAAAAAGTAAAACAGAAGCTTATTATTTTCCTGCTATTGAAAATGGTATTTATAGGCCTAGGAAGTGAACTTTTTATGACAATTGTTGCAAATCTTGTCACATCTTTATCATTTTATAAGCTTTGTGAGATTTGTTTTTCTTAATTGAAATTGTAATCACTTCTAGTGTTTTTTTTTTCTTCTTGGACTTCAGATTTTAGTTCCTGATCAGAAATATTTTCTCTATCCAAAGTTAAAAATACTAGACACGCGCGCGTGCGCACACACACACACACACACACAAAACTGTCTCTCATTTTCTGCAGGAGATTAGTTCCAAGATGTGCACCCCACCCTCTGGTGCTCAAGGCCCTTATAAGTATTGGTATAGTATTTGCGTAGAGCCTATGCGTATCCTGTACATCCTCCCCAGTAAGGATACTTTAAATCACCTCGAGATTACACGTAATACCTTACACCGTGTAAGCGCCATGTTAAATAGTTGTCCTACTGCATTGTTTAGGGAATAATGACAAGAAAAAGTCTGTACATACTCAGTATGGACACAAATTTTAACTATTATTTTTTATCTACAGTTTATTCAATTATCATATGTGAACATGTGCACACTCCACTTGTACTTTCGGTTTCAAAATTCAGGAAGGAGCTGCGATAATAGCTTAGTGCTAGAGCACTCCCCTAGCACGCCACGGGAGACCCTGCGTTGAGTCCCTAGGGGGGAAACCAGAAGAAGGAAAAAACAAGGGAAGGGAAGGATGAAGTAGTTTTTGCAGGAAAACAAGTGATAAAAAATGCACAAAATAAGATAGGAAAAATCTCCCCTCTATGAGCAGCTTCCATTCCCCAGAGGGAGCAGAAGAGTGAAGTGTTTATCCTGCTGGATTTGTCCCGAGGTGGATACACAGATAGAGAAAGAGAATTTGGTTTTACTTTTTTTTAAAATGTGCTTATACATATATGCTGTTCTCTCTTAGCAGTATGTAGTGAGCACCCAGGTCAGCATGTGGAGAGGTACCTCATTGCTGTCAATGTCTGCGTAGTGACCAAAGGCGTGAGTGTACTGTGACTTTATCAGCCATTCTCCTACCAATAAGCATTCAACCTCTTTATGAAAATGTTGTGGACAATGGGTTTATCAAGTATGCCCGTAATTCTCTGGGACAGAAATCTCTGTAGATATCTGGGACAAGGGGTCTCTGCATTTTTAATTTAGCTAGACATTGTGAAATTGCCCTCCAAAAATTATATTGTATCAACTTACGTTCATATTAAGAGTTTGAGAGAACCTAAGTCACTCACCTTTGTCAGAACAACTTTTCTAGTCTTACAGGTAAAATATGACCTCTCAAAAAAAAGCATCTCATTGCTTTTCTGCCTCTGATATGCTCTGAGCTTTTTTCTTTGTTTGATTGTTTTCATTATATTTCTTCTCTGAATAATTTGTTCAATTTTTCACTGGAATAATGACAAGAAAAAAGTCTGGGGAATTTTCACTTTGCTCAGTGGTGTGCACAGGCTAAGTGCATTTTAGGTGTTAGGGTTCTGTTAGGTATCTTCTCTGAATATTTCTCTCAATCTGTCATCTGCGTTTTAACTTTCTTTTATCATGCAGAAGCTTCTATTTGTAAATACTGTATTCAAGAATGTTATTATTTCCTTTAAAAATCTATGTTTTTCCTCAGATTTTGGAGCTTTGCTTCTTACATTTAAATGTTAATCTACCTTTTGTTTATTCTTCATGCAGTGTGAGATAAATTACTTTATCCCAAATAATGAGCTAATTGCCCAAAAGCGATCCCTTTAATAATCCTATCTTTCCTCCAACTAATATGAAATATCATTAGAGAACATCCCAAATCCCCACAGATGCATGGATTTGCTTTATAAATCTTGTACCAGCAGCACATCATTTTAGCAGCTGTAAACTGATAACCCATTTTGCTATGTGCCAGTGCAAATATTCTCTCTTCACTTTTAAGCTTTGTTTCTTCACAATTCTTCTCCACTTTCAATTTTTCCAATAAAGTAGAAAATTACTTTTCTATAAAGGAATGTTTATAATAATTGTATTTGTGGATTAGGGCAGGAAGGCTTTGCCTCACTTCAAAGGCAGCACATCAACAGTGCATTGTGCAAAGGGACAACCTGGGCACTAGGCACAGAGCCTCCAGCAGAGGAACGAAGGGATCATATTGGACCTGGAGGTCCAGAGCATAAGGTAACTTTTATCAGGCCAAGGGGTTACTACCTCTCCCAAACAAAGGCTTAAGGGACAAAATTCACTATCCTCTGACCTCCAGAACTCACCCTTTGTTGAGAAGACCTGAGGGGCAGCAAACTCTGGGACTAATTTTATTTACACTCAAGCGTTTTCACCCTAATGGCCTAAAGGGTGCCCTGGTCCCTACTTCAAATGATTTCCCATACTCCCCTTAGGAAAGGAACGTTTCAGGGAAGGGAGCTGTATCAGTAAGAATGGCCTAGATTTTTCTCAGCCTTAACCAAACATAAGGCCACTTTACACTCACATGATAAAGCCATGAGCAGGAATTCACCATGGCACTCAGAACCCCAGGCTGACGATGTCACCTTCATTAATGTTTCTGGGTGTATCAGAGGAGGGAGGAAGAGAGACCAAAACACAGACACACTGTGCTATTGGGTTTTGGTTATTTTGAGGAGGGAAAAGCAACCCTAAGTTGTTTTATTAACTTCTCAACACTCATCATTATCTTATCTAGTCTTATTTTTATTAAAAATAAATTATTTAACATTTATTAGCATTTATTGTCTGTCTTCTTTCCCAATACAAGATCTCTGAGAACAGGATTTTGCCTAGTTTGCTCTTTTTTGTGTACCCAGAGCATTGAATATTACTTGGCATATAGTAGGTACTTATTAAATATATAGTTGTTTTTATTTACATTAATGCGATGACTACATATATTATTTTGTTACTTTTTTGCACATAATTGCTGCAATATATTTTATAGTATGAAAGAAAGAACCACAATGTGTTCAGCCATTCCCTTGTGATAACACTGAGAGCAACTTGAAATTTTTCGTATTCTGAGCAATATTGCAACAAACATCATTGTTTGGAGCTCATAAGTCCGTGTTTCTCTAGCACAGACACTTAGTAAAATAAAATCACTGGAGCAAATGTCATGTGAAACTTTGATCTTCATAAATGCAATCTTAAACGCTTGTAGCAATGCATGGTCCTCTCAACAGCGTGTGGGAGTGTGAATTTCCCTGCTGTGCCTAACTCACCCATTAATGTTTCCCCAGTCTCATGGGAGATCAGTGGCTTTGGATGGCTGCTGGAACTGCTTTACCCCGAGTACTGTGAAGCTATGCTCCTCTTTTCATATGTTTATTGGCCATTTGGATGCCTTTTCACTTGAGTATTTTTTTCTACTAAGCTATTTCTCTCTTTTTAAAAATTATTTATTTATGGGATAGGAGTGTATCTTGGTAGTAGAACATTTGCCTAGCATGTGGGAGGTCTTGGGTTTGATCCGCAACACTGTAGCAAAGAAAAGAAACAGCATTTATTTGTATACTCTCACCAGTATTTCAGTTTTGTTTCTGAGGCTGGATCTTCTTGCTAAATTGCATAGTTGGGCTCAAACTCTCGATCTTCCTGACTCCCATTTCCTGAGTAGCTAGGATTGCAGGCTTCTTTGCATGCAGTCTTTGCCTCGTTAAAAGACTTCTTCAAACCTATTTTTTGTATTTTTACCTTGCACTTGGTGCTTTGTTCCTATAAGTTTTTAGCTCTAATTTGGCCAAATGTATCCTTCTATGGCCTTCAATATTCTTTTGTGGTAGCAAGCTCCTAACAAGCCCAGAATTATGAAAATATCCCTACATATCTTCTTAGAATGCTTTGTCATTTTACTGTCTATGCTTTGCCCTGCAGTCTACTTAAATTTCTTATTTATGGTATAAGGCAGGAATTTAACTTAATTTTATTGCAAGTGTATAATTTATGGTCACCGGTCTACTTAGCCCCACTTAATGATGGGTACACGTGGTTCCATTTAGACTGCTTCTTTATCATAAATTCCATCGCTGTACATACCCATGCCTAGCAGCGTATCCTCCATTCTGCTGTCTCCCAACAGTCCTTAAGTGTCCTCTGTGTTTGGCATTTTCTTATCCCACTGATTTACTTAATACTTTAGCATAATGCACTGTAAACCTCAGCACTCACTTTACCCTCATCCTAAACACATAAAATCATAGGCTGAATTTTTTTCGAGTAAACATTAAAATAAATACATAACTTTTGAAGTGAAAAATATTTATGAACCATTTCAAATAATCTGACAATCCACAAGCAGAATGCAGAAACACTTAGGGGAAATATTATTGTATTCTTTTGGCAGTGAATTTGCCTATTTCTGTGACAACACATCACTCTAGCTTTATGACACATTTTTGTTGCTTTTGTTTGTTAAAATAACTATAGAGTTGCGTGAAGTTGTAAAAAATAATACGGAAAGGTCCTACATATACATCACCTCATGTCTCTATAGCACACCACCGAAACTGGAAAATTGATACAGGTACAATATAATTAATTGAACTACAGGCCTTCCTTAGATCTTACCAGTCTTTCCTTGTGCTCATTTTTGTGTCCTTGTATATAGTTCTATGTTTTATCACATTTACAGACCCATATGATCATCACAATAAAAATGCATAACTTTAGTGTCATCACAAATTTCCTCATGCTTCTCAGTTATGGTCACATCCTCTGTCCCCAAACCCTGGGACCCCTGATCTGTTCTCCACCTCCATAATTTTGTCAATGTGATATTATATTAGTGGACACATAAAACATATGACTTCTGAGACTAGATGTTATTACTGAATATAATTCCCTGAACAGATTGTTTTGTGTATCAGTAGTGATTCCTTCCTAGTTGAGAGGTTGTAATGTTGTACAATTTTGTTTAGCCACTTGCCTATGAAATATCTCTGGTTTTACATACAAGAATGCTGCTGTGCACACTTGTGTACAGGTTTTGGGGTGAATGTAGGCTTTCATTTCTCTAGAAGAAATGCTCAGGAATGCCGTCACCAGATCGTATGATAACCACTTTCAATCTAAGGTAGTGCTGGGGCTGTAGCTCAGTGGTGGAATGCTTGCTAACATGTTTGAGGCCTTAGGTTCAGTCTTCAGCTCTGAGAAAAACTAAAAACAACAAAAACAGCCAGGCTGGTTTCCAAAGTGGTTATACCATCTCACATTCCCACCGGCAAGGTATGGGAGATTCAGTTTCTCTGCACCCTTCCCAGCCTTTGGCACTCTCTGTATTGTTTAAATCAGCTTTTCTAATAGGTGTTTCTCACCATGCCTCTAGTTTGCTGTTCCCTAATGACTAGGGATGTGGAACATCTTTTCATAGGCTTATTTGTATGGCATGTTTGGAGATGGCAAGTCTGAGGTTGCCTTTCCCATATCCCTAAGGGAGATGGCTGGCCTTGGCCACTCCCTGAGGTGTCAGTGTTCCTCTTGTAGGAGGAAGGAAGGGTGGGCCCAGGTGTGATGTGACCGCATGGTGAGGACTTAGGCTCAGAAGTTTCACAGTGGGCTCTAGGAGGCAACCTTGGGGAGAGTCTGAAGCCTCCAATATCAGGTATACCACCCCTTTCCTCTTATCCACGTCCTCAGACACATTTCCTAAAACCAGCCTTTGAAGATCCCTTGGGGTGTTGTAAGGAGGTTCTGAGTCTTGCCTCACAGTTGCTAATACTGTAACCCAAGCAAAGTAGGCCAACCTAATCATACTGTTGTCAGAATATTATCTTAGGTTTTTCAGAATGTGGAAAGAGTTGAAGTTGGGGAGCTTGAGTTGTCCCAAGAGGTCCAGCACCTTTAAGTAGTGATGGCTTGCTCCGCCCTGACTCACCTTCTCCCTGACTTAGGCTGTGGACATGAAGATGCTTGAGAACATCTGAGATCAGGGGCAGGATACGTGAGCCAGGAGCCCTGAGGAGCCGCTGGAGTGGCAAATACTCCCAGGTCTGGGCAGGAGCCAGGGAGTCAGACTTACAAAGTGAGGTTTAAAAGGGGGGCTTAAATGAACCCTCTAGGGCGAGGATCATAAAGTGGGACCACAGTTCCCACGGATCATGAGGAGCCCCTGGGCAAACAGCACACCCCAAACACACCTCCTTTCCCATGTTCTCCAGGGCATGATGCGCCTATCCAGAAGATTCCTCTTTCACCCATGACTAAATCCTCTCACTTGTAACCTATCAACTAAATTATTAAGGTTTACCCAAAGAGAGGATGTGCATGAAGTGAAATGAAGGCATCCTTAGTGTTTATGGACCACCACCGCTGTGATCTTGAGTCGCATTCTTAAAGTTTGATCCTCTGTTTCATTCAACTGCACTGAGACATAGGGAAAGTTAAAGTGCTTAAGACAGTACCTGCCCAGAGCGAGTACAGCAGAAATGTCCACTGTCCTTATGACTCAGGTGTGACCAGCCTCTGCCACCAACACTCTTTCTGGCCACGTTGTGAGCGACAGCTGTGCACGCCCCCTGGAGGGAGTTGGAATTCCTGCAGCTGTAGAGGTTGGTATTACTGGGCCTTTTCAGAGCTGCCTGCAATGGAAGGCTTTATTGCTGATGTTCTCCTATGAAATGGTAAATTACCATTAGTCTTGGTTCACTGTTAGTGACATCGTTCATTGGGACATATTTCCACGGTGATTTTTTTTTTGAGACGGGGTATCACTATGTAGTCTAGGCTGACCTTGAACTCGAAATCATCCTGCCTCAGTCCCCCAAGCTTTGGGGTTATAGGCATGTACCACCATACCCAGCTACAACCTGGTTTTTTGTTTTTCATTTTGTGGTTTTGGGTTTTTTTTTTTTCATTTTGTGTTTTTGTGACAGGGAACAAATCCATGGCCCCAAGCATCCAGGCAAATGCTCCAGCACTGAGTTTAATCCCAATCCCACAGTCTAATTTTTAACAGCATATCTTAATAGCTAGATTTAATTCAGCAGTGTGTGTGACTTACACATGGATCCTTTTACCCTCGGTTAATGCTGATGGATAAATGTCACCACCATTTTCCAAGTAATTTACTTTTCTGAACACTTTGTGTTGTTACCAAGTGGGACTGTGTGGTGAACACAGGCTCAGCATTTTAAAATGGGCTCCAAAGTACTGCAGACCTTGTGCATGGAGAGCAGGGGTCTAGAGCCTGGATGTGGCTCTGCTGCTGAGGTCCATGGGAAATGATGGACGTCCCTCTCTGGAAGACATCCTGGTGTGGTGGCCACTGTCCTCGGGCTTCTCTTTGGATCCCAGCCCCCCATTCTGTCCTCTGTCTCACACCAGCTAACCTCCTTAAGGATCCCCCAGGGGTCAGTGGGACAGACACGCACGCATGTGCGTGTGCGCGCGTGTGCGCACACACACACACACACAGTTTAGGACCTGGCTTTTGGACATTTCTAGCATGCCTTGCCTGATGGACCACACCCAATTCTAATCTAATCTTTTCTTCTGTGCTTGAGGACTTGGCATATTTCTTTCCATTTGGTCCTCAGTCTGCCAAGGAAACAGCATTCTGACTAGTCCAGAGTGAATCCTTTCTGTCCAGGCCTTGTAAGACCTGACTCTTGTACTGATACAAATGTACTGTATGGGGTGACTGAGGAAGCTGGTTCCAGAGCGGGTGATCAACTTGTTAGAGGCCACAGAGCTAGGCCCAGGCCAGAGGAGCTTCCTGTTAGATTCTTGCTGAGATGCTTGTTGGTGACCTAACCGAGCTAATGAACCAACCTGCCTCCCTTCATGGCCCTTGCAGATGCCAAGGGCACCATCCGAGAAATTGTCCTGCCCAAGGGCCTGGACCTGGACCGACCCAAGCGGACCCGCACATCCTTCACTGCCGAGCAGCTGTACCGCCTGGAGATGGAGTTCCAGCACTGCCAGTATGTGGTGGGCCGTGAGCGCACCGAGCTGGCCCGCCAGCTGAACCTCTCCGAGACCCAGGTAAGAGGCCAGGCCTAGGCCTCACTCCAGTCTTGGCAGTCTGCAGACTCTTCGGGGATGAGGAGGAAACTGTACTTTGGAGGAGCTCAGATGTGGAGGATAGAAAGACTTGAAGCGGCCGGTGAACCAAAGCAAACACAGTGCTGGCTGGAGTATTGTTAAATGCCGAGGGAGGGGGCCTTCCAGGAGCGTCAGGTGCCTTGCGGAAGATGGACAGGCCAGAGGAATAGGGAGCACCCAGGGTCCAGGGAGTGGCTTCGGGAGATGTTGACATGGAACCTCAAGGAGTGTTGGTAAGGAGCTGGCTTGCTTCTGGGGTAAGGCGGGGCATGGGGGCCCCTGTAGCCTCAGCGCAGCACAAAACAGATTCTGAGGAGAGAGGAGACACCGCCCAGGCGGGCTGGGCGCCTTTCATGTCCCCAGTCTGGGCCCTTTGGCGCTGTCCATCACTTCCCCTTCGTCTCGGTGTGCCTTGGCCCTCCGTGTGCAGAGGAGGGGTCTGGGCACCCCTTCACCCAGGCAGGGCTGGTGGGGCCGCTGTCCTGCAGGGATAGGTCATCTCCTAGGACTTGGCTTCCTTTCGTTGCCACTGCAGGGCTCCCTCTGTCAGCCGTGCTCAGCCCATGGCTAAGAGGCTGGGCTTGTGTCAGAGAGGAGGCTGCGTGGCTGGCCCAGGCCAGAGGGCCTGGGAAGGAAGGGAGACTCCCTCAACCCTCAAGGCTGAGCAGAGAGGTAGCACCTGCCGCTTCTCTGTGCCATTTTTTTTTCCTCCAAGCTCATCTAGTTTTGTCCTAAAATCCTCCAGAGACTGTGCTCTCCAGATGCCTCAGATACCTTAAAAGCAGGAGCTTCTGGGTACTCATCCATCCCTTGCCTCCCACCCCTCCTGCAGCCTTGGCCCTGGGACATAAGACCAAGCCTCTGCCCTGCCAAGAGCCCTCCCTTCCCTCAGGTGCCTGTCCTCATCCCAAGAAACATTTTCCATGGACGTTAGAGTGTGTGTCTGTGTGTCTGTGTGTTGTGATGACACCAACCAGCATGTGCACCTTAAGGACAAGACTGTTTGAAGGGCGTTGTCCTCCTCGGGCAGCCTGGAAGAGCTCAGAGCCCAGCTAGGCCCGCAGTGGGCCCTTGCTGGAGCCTCACTTCCCTCTGACAGCTCACGCCCTGCTTTCTTCCCTGACCCTGGCATCATGCAATAGGATGAATAATGTATGGCCAGCAATGACTGAGAGCTTCCCATGGGAAAGGCCGAGTTCTTAGGTTTCACATAACCTAACTCATTTGATTCTCTCCACAGCCTTGTGGGCTCAGTGAGGTGTTCTGACACCAAAGGTGGCTGAGTTCCAACACCACCAGCAGCCAGTTCTCCAGTTCTCTGCCACCAGCTGCGTGTCCAGCCATCCATTTTGACACTGATTCCCAGAGTTAGCCCACACCTCAAAGGTCAAGAGTTCAGTTGTGGGACACAGCGCCGCTGCACATGACAGTCACAAGTCCCAGGTGCCATCTGCACTTCTGACCAAATAGCTCTTCACTGGGGGCTTTCCATGGGAAGTGATGGACAGTGACAAAGGCAGGGGAAGACACTTCACTTATATGTGCTTGTTTATCACAAAGGACACAAATTAGGACCAGCCAAGCAGAAGAGATGCACGGGGCAAGGGGGGAGAAGGAGCTGCTCCCCTTTTTCCAACGTCCCAGCCTCCCAGCACTTCCACACAACCTCCAGCCCTTACCCCCCATATGGCAGGTGCTGAATGCCCGCCCTATCACCAAGCATTTCCTCTTTCTGGGACCAGCGTTCATGATGAAACTGTCCAGGTGTCCAGAGTCACCTGATTAGCAAGTGTAGTGGGAAAGGGCTCTTTATGAGCAACTAAGACATTCCTTTCCCTCAAGATGCTCCAAGGGTATTAGGAGCTCTGCATCAGGACCCAAAGACCAAAGACCAAATACTTTTTCATTAATATTTAATAAATATTAATACTTTTAATTTAATATTATTATATTAGAATAGATCTATATTCAGAAGGAAACCGAGGCATAGGAAATTTACATAACTTGCTCCAGACTTAAAGCAGACACACTCATTATCTCATTTAATCTTAGAAGAGTTGGCTTTATGGATACTATTATATCCACTTAAGAAAAGTGAACCTCGGGGAGATTCAGTTGCCTAAGGTTATTCAGTTAGAATTCCATGAAATTGTTAGTATATTTCTTCATCCATACTCTTGTTCAAAAATGTTGTTGAATACTTGTTACACATAAGGTACTGTTCTAAAGTACTGGGGTTAGGGCAGAGAACAACACAGACCAGGCCCCTGCTGTGTGCAGCATACATGTATGAAGAGCGAGACAAACAGTACTTCAGAGTGATAAGTGCTGTGAGGAACATAAAATAGGTTAGTGTGATTGACTCAGAGGAAATCTTTCATTGGGATGGCCAGGGAAAGTGTCTTCGAGGGAACCTTACATCTCAGTGACAGGGGAGAGATAACCAGAGGAGGAAGCAAAGAGAAGTCAAGGCAGAGGTTAACTGTAAAGACCTGGGAGTGGGACCTGGCATAGAATGTTCTAGAAGTGTCAGAAGGCCAGAGTGGCTGGAGTTGGAGCAAGTTATCTAGTACTTAGAGCCTATGATAAAGCCTTGAACGGAAAGTGACAGGAGATAATTGGCATTTTATAGAACTCACTTTGGCTGCCATCTGGAGTATGGATCACAGGGGACAAAGTGGACCAATTAGAGGCTACCGGTTTGAACACTCGGGGGTCATAAAACCCTTGATGAGTTGGTAAAACCCTGTAGGAGCTGGATGGTAGAACAGAATCAAAAACAGAATCAAGAGCATGGCTTGATCAGTTCTATTTGTGATCCAGTGGAGACATCGGGAAGGTGTGTCAGATATTTTGAAGGGGATTTGTTTTCTCTGATTTATCTGAGGGCCTTGAGCAGGGCTTTTGCAGGGAAAGGATGAGATATTCTTTTGAGTGTGCTCAAATAATTTATGGATAAAAACGGATTTAAAAAAAAAAAAGAGGCCTGATTTTGCGGACATTCAAGAAGAGGCACCATGGTGCAGCCGGGCCTAAGAGAATGTGAAAGTACACAGTTCTTTTGGACCTAAGGGCTCAACAGGCAGGTATTCTCAGACCTCTCTGGTATCCCGCTGAAGGTGCAACCCCTGCCCGCCACGTGTCAGCCTCTGTCTGTCCACTTTCCTCCTGCTGCCAACCAGTGCCGTCCCCCTTTCCCCGGATACCAGGAGGAGGCAGGCACAGCCCTACTTAACTCAGGCAGGGAAAACGTAGAGCTTGCTCAGGACCCACCCTCATTCCTAAATTCTTTCTTGACATTTGTATATCCAATTACATGTTCATGTCCTTTTGTGATCAGAAGCCCAATTGCAAGACCAGCATACAGAACAGCAAAGCCCTTCCTCTGCTCTCCGCCACCAACAGGGCTCTGCAGGAAGATCCCTGCAAGGGCAGCAGTGAACCAGCAGAGTGAGTGGCTTCTGCCCTGAACCTGCCAGGACCCCGTGGCCGTGCAGCAGAGGAGGGCACCGAGAACAGGAGAGTTCTCACACAGCGTCCTCCACCTAGGTCTTACCCCACACACACAGCCCTGGAGGCTTGTGCTGAATGCTCCTCTCAAGAGCAAAGTTCAAGAATAGGAATGGATTCACCTGATTTTGGAAACCTCCTGATTTTAGAAACCTCTGGATACACTTTTGTCACCATGCTTTGTTTAGAAAAAAAAAAAGAATGATAGGTGTTTGGTTAAAGCAGTGTTTCTCAGGGTATGGGTCATGGAACTTCCCTGGGTTCACAATTAAAAACAGATGACTGTGCCACCTCAGTCCAGAGACTCCTGTTCAGATTTCTAAAGAATCTATGTATTTTTTCATCCCGATGAAGCTAATGCACAATAATATCTAAAAATCACTTGATGCTGGTAAAATGACCAAATCCAAGCAGCCAGTGTGGCAGACCTCACTTTCTGCCAGGTATTTGCATGATCATCTGCCCCTGGAGTCACCCCGACAGACCCCTGAGGAAGCATTGATATATCCCCATTGTACTGGTGGGGAAGCAGAGACACCAAGAGGTTGAGAAGCTTTGCCAGGGTCGTGTAGCTAGTTAGAGGAAGGACAAGCATCGCATCCCAGGCTGCCTGACCTCAGGCTCTTCTCACTATATTCTTTGCTATGTCTGTGAAAACACCCTATAGTGCTTGCTGACCTACCCACGTCCCCCGATAATAGTGTCTGAGAGTCAAGTGGGTCAAGATGCAGTTTTATTTACTTTCATTTTTCAGCCTCTGGCAATGCCTGGTGTGTATCAGATACTTGATATCTGTGTGTGGTATGAACAAATGATGAGAGTTTCAGGGTCAGAGCTGGAAATAAGAAAAGATGTGGCTGAGAAGAAAGGAGAGGGGAGAGGCTAGCAGGATACTTCCCAACCCTCAGCTCTCTACCCCCTGCCTTGGCTGGTCTGGAAAACTGAGGCAGGTCCAGGGGACAGGCCAGAAACAAATTGTTAGGTCCTTGTATAAGATCTGCTCCAGTCCATCAGCAACTGTCCTCAGCCCTGTGCTCCTTGCCCCTGCCCAGGTAGCTTCTGCCAGAATAGCAGAGTAGATAGCACCTTGCTAATGCAGGTCACAGAGCCAAGGCCGTTCCAGATATTCAAGAGCTGCTGGTCTGAGATTCATCTATTCTCATGGTCACAGGAAGCAGTCTTTGAAAAGATTAACACCATTCCAAGTGAACAGGGAGTGTTTGCATCTAACACTGATCATGAGCCCAGAGTTCACGATGGATAATCCCCCTCGTCCTTGAAACCGTGCCCCTCCGCTGGTGTGCAGCGCTGGTCACAGTGTGGCCCAGAAAGGGGTCAGAATGTGAAGGCCCCAAGCACTCACTGAATCCCAAACAAACGAGTTGGCAGCGTGGAGAGAGGCCACCACAGAGCACTCAGAAGCTGAAGGGAGGTTGGTGATGCCTCAGGAAGTACCCTGCACTTCAGGATAGGACTGTGGCCCTGTCTCATACAGTCAGCCCAGAGTGGCTTCCCGGAAGGGTGACTGAACAGAGCCTTAAAGGGCCAGTAACTGCATTCAGGTGAACCAAAGGCTCCCTGGAGGAGAAGGGACAGGCTCTCTGAGCCCTGCTGACAACAGTTTGTCTCATGTTTGCTGAGCCTTAGGAACCAGCTCCTAGGGGCCATGGGGTTGATGGTGGGCAGTGGAGAAGCAGATGTTCTCATGTCTCTTCTGTAGGCTGGTGTGTTCCAGGTCTCAAGGGCTTCCATGGGTGCTGTAAATAAGCAGTCCAGGGCTCCTTCACCCTGGAAGTTGGCCACAGCCACAGCGCCTTGGAACCACCTGCCCACTCACAGAGCTTTCTAAACAATCCCGATGCCTGGGTCCCACCCCCTAACAATTCTGGTCAAATGGGTACCAGGTGGGACCTGGACGTCAGAATTCAGAAGAGTGTCCCTGGTTGTTCCAGTGCACAGCCAGGGTTGAGAGCTCACTCACACATACCAGCAGGTGACACACCAGCTCTCTGCCCCACACACCCTCTGCCTTCTCTCCCTTTCCAAGGCCCACCTGCCCAGGAGATTGCCAAGCACAGTGCCAGCCACACCCACCTCTCCCTGCTACACCCACAGCTGCACAAAGAAGGGTATTTTGGGGGACAGCCCCTCCTACATGCTTTGTCATGCCGCATTAGTCACACTCCTGGTCACTGCCGCTCCCCTGTACCTAATTGCCATTTGTTGGAAGTGGGTTGGTGCCCTCCTTGCTAAATTCTCTCCTTCCTAAGGGCAGAAACCATGATTCCTGTGCCACTGGAAGGGCTGGGCCGTCGGGGTCCTCTGAAGACTGGGAGAACAAGCAAGACTTCCCCATACTTTCCCTCCAGGGTCCTCCTGCCCGTGGCTCCTACTCTTCCGGCTGGCATATGCTGCCCCAGCTGGGGCAAAAACTCTTAGGACGTGAATCTAGGAGCTTTGGAGGTGGCAGCAGTGAGGTGACAGTCTGACATATTTGCCAGCTGCTGAGCAAATGCCAGTCTCCTTTTCCAGGGCAATTCTAGGGCCTACAAGTGATTCTTTCTGAGCCTCTTGACTTGCCTTCTGTGAGGGCAGCTCCCCACCCTGAGACAGAGAAAAATCTCATCTATCCCAGGGTTGCAGCCCTCAGGGAACTGTCCGCTCCCCGCCTCCCTTTTTTCATGCAGACGGCAGCTGTGCTGGGCTGCAGCAGCAGTGGCGGTGTCCAGCAAGGTATACCTCCTTCCAGGGACTCCAGAAAGGTCTCCGCCCAGGGTACTTGGAACCTCTGTGTCCTTAGCTTTGAGTGTGTGGCTCTTAGAAGCCCCCTCAACACCCTGCTGCATCTGGTCCCACTTGGTACTGTGTTGAGAAAGTTGGTCTTTATAGGAAATGGGGGGACACTGAAGGGAGGGGCCTCAGGTCTCACATAGCAGAGGGTCCCATTCTCACCCCTTCTGGCCAAGTGCCTCCATATGGGGTGAGGACGCTCTGAAGCCAAGCGGCTTGGTCACCAGGGGCCATGCCCACCTTCTGACGTACCCTTTAGGAGTCCAGAGCTCCCTGCCAAGTGACACTTGTAGTGCCTGCCACAGCCTCTTCTGAGTCAGCCCTCCAAGTAACAGCAGACACAGACACTATTCAGAACCTTTGGGAACACCCACGAGGGGTGTTTGTGCTTTGTGATCGGGTGGGAGTGCCCACACACATGTGTTAGTGCCAGGGTAGGCCGCTGGCAGAGGATTCCATTTTATCTCTTGCCCTGAAGATGTTAGGGTTTGGACCTGAGACAGAGAGAGCTTTAGAGAACTGGTTTTGTCTCCTTGGGTCACCTGGGGAGCTGTAAGAACTGTTAGGGCCTGGGCCCTGCCACCCATTTGGAGCTGGTTGGGTCAACAAAGGAGAGTTTAAACAAATTCTTCAAGTGGCTCTGATGGTGCTGCTGTAGAGACAGCTGTCACCTCCAGGTCAGAGAGGACAAGGGGAGAGAGAAGGGTCTGCACTGAGGAGTGGGAGGCGGCTTATGCCCCCCACTCCCAGTTTCTGCTTAAAGGATGGAGACAGCCATGATGGGAGATGGAATGTGAGTGGGGTCCCTGCTGGGAAGCGCTGGCCTGAGCTAGCTGTGTCTGTCAGGACGGAGCTTGGGGCCCTCTGGGACATCCTTGGGTGATGTCCCATGGGCAGGTGGATACTCAGCTTGAGCCTCAGTTCAGAGACTTGGACCTGGACCAGGCTGGGAATTACCAGCACACAACTGGTGGCTAAGTCTTACTTGGCTAAGAGCAGAGAATGAAGGCCGAGAAGGGAACTTCAGTACTTCAGCTGTGGCCACAACCTCCACCTGTCTGCCGACCTGCTCTTCCATCCTAGGCCAGGGTCAGCTTTAGCAATGAGTGTCCATAAACTGGGGACAAGGGTCTCTAATCAGATCACCCAGGGCAGGCCGGTTGTGGGAAGACTTAACAGTTTCTCTCTCTCTCTCTTTCTTTCTCCCCCCCCCTCTTGTGCCTTGTGCCTCTGCCCTCCCCTTGGCCCGCACCCACCACCTCTGCCCTGGCCCCGCACACCTCTCCTTTCCTCCTCCCACCTGCCACACTTTGATTTGCCTGGCTCTCCCCTGCCTCAAGGTGAAGGTCTGGTTCCAGAACCGCCGCACCAAGCAGAAGAAAGACCAGAGCAGAGATCTGGAGAAGCGGGCATCCTCCTCGGCCTCTGAGGCCTTTGCCACTTCCAACATTCTGCGGCTGCTGGAGCAGGGCCGGCTGCTCTCCATACCCAGGGCGCCCAGCCTCCTGGCGCTGACTCCCGGCCTGCCAGACCCACCTGCTGGCCACAGGGGCACCTCCTTGGGTGACCCCAGGAACTCCTCTCCGCGACTCAACCCTCTGCCCTCAGCCTCGGCATCCCCCCCGCTGCCGCCTCCGTTGCCAGCCGTCTGCTTTTCCGCAGTCCCGCTTCTGGACCTACCTGCCAGCTACGAACTGGCCTCCTCTGCCTTTGAGCCCTACAACCGGCTAGAAAGGAAAGTAGGCAGTCCTGGGGGCGCTGGCAAGAAAGCGCACACATAAGCCTCCCGTCCCTGCCTGACTCTGAGCCCCCAGCACAGCACTGCCCCAGCCTCCTCGCCCAGAGGACTGCACTGAGCAGGCCCTTCAGGGAGGGCAGCAGCTGCAACGCCCCGCACCTGCCCTCAGCTCAGAGACTTGACGATCGGCCTTGGCCCCACTGCTTGTGTGTGTGAGTACAGTGTGTGTGTGCTGCGCATCTCTCACTGAAATAAAGGAAACCGATGACAAGAAGGGAAACGGTCCCCCAGCACCACCTCATTCCCTTCCATCCCTGTCCTCACTGCAAAGGAAAATGGCTTAAGGGTGCAGGGGACCCCAGCTGGGGCTGGGCAGAACCTGGGCTCCCAGAGAGGTCAGAGCAGCCACATGTGTGGCCCAGCAGGCCGCGGTTCCCACTCCTACGTGAGCTCCCAGCCAGGCACTCCAACTCCCCAGCGCTTTCCTGCACACTGGGAAACGTTTGTGAGGGGGAGACAGCAAAGTCCTCCCCTGGAATGAACGCTGTGAGGGGAGAGCGAGTCCGAGGGGAGGAGGCAGGCCAGGCACTCATGTTCCGAGAAGGCCTGCCCATGGCAAACACTGGAACAGGAAGCACTTTCTCCAAAGCTTCTTTGCTCAAGGTATTTAGCTTTTATTTTGCAGTAATTGTAGACCTGTGGGAAGTTGCATAGATAGGACAGAGGAGTCTCTTCGCCTGATTTCCATCAGTTGTTGTGTCTTCCAGAACTAGGATAGTATCAAACCAGGAAACTGACATTAGCATGGTGTGTTTAGCTTCTTGTCACTTCATCACCTGTGTAGGTTGCAAACCCAGGATGCAGAATAGTTCCACTGTTACAAAGATATCCTGCCAGTCATGCCCACTACTGCCCACAACAGGATTCTTTCACAAAGCAAGAACTGTGTTAAAGGAGCCGAGGCCTGAAATGAGTCCTCAGCCAGAGAATGCAGAGTGAGGGTTGGACCATTCGGGATGGAAAAACAAGCAGTCTGTTCCAGGCTGCTCCGGGGAACACAGTTTCAAGTTGGCTGCCTTACTCAAGTTACCTGGAATGGGGTGCGGCAGGATGGGAATCCTCCCAACAGCACCTTGCCCTTCCCTTTACTCAGGTGATATCACCTGGGTGGGTGCTTACAGTGTGGGAAACCCTGAGTCTGGAATGAGATATGGGGGTGCCCAGGGGATCTTGGGCTGGGCCCATCCAGCCTCCTTCCCGCACCCATTCTGCCTAGTCCACCATACCTCGCTATCTCCGCTGGCCCTGGAGAAGCACAACTGCGTGATGGGGGTGCCTGGGCAGCAGCAGTCAGTCTTGTGTGGAACACAGGTGAGGCTGTGGGCATTGCTTGATTTGTAATCCCAAATATTTACATATGGAATAGGTAGACCTCTGTGTGTACTCTCCATCCTAGGCGAGAACATCAGGGCCCTAGGGTCAGACTGAGAAACTGGCCCTGGTCCTCAGGCGGTTCCCAATAGCACGTGACAGGCATAAGGAGACCTAGGTCTGATGGATGGGACACGAGCTCAGCTTGGGGCCTGTCCGAAGGTAGGTGCTGGGAAATTCAGGAAGGCTTCTGAAGGAGGTGGCAGTGGTACTGGCCAGGAGAGACTCCTCTATGGATATTGAGGAAGGACCATGATGGTATTGTGCAGGGTGAGGGGTGCAGGTTGGGAGGCCAGCAGGGAAGGCCAGCCTATCAGAGAAGACCAGGAAGCCTGAGGGCTGTGGGATTCGCACTCGCTGTGGGCTGTGGGCCAAACCACGCAGGGAGGTCAGAGAAGCTGCGTTCAGCTCTGACCTTCCCGATCACCACCCCCGGCTCCCAGGTAGCCAGCCACCTCCCAGGTCTGCACATGCTGCGTGTGGGGCAAGCTTCAGAGCTGAGCCAGCTTCCCTGTTTACAGTCAGACTGGGGGAGGAGTGCGGAGGGAGTGGGAGGGGAGGGGAGGAAGGGAGGGGAGGCTGCAGGCTCAGGCCAGGCAGTTTGTTCCAGCTCCAGCTGGGCCCGAAGTCTTTAGTCTTCAAGCTGCCACCGGCTGCGTTCTCAGGCCCTGACTCCCAGCCGCCATTCACCATGGCTATGAAGGTAGACAGTGGGGCTGGGGGGCTCCCCAGCAGCGGCTGTGACCCAGGCGCAGCCCGAGAGCACATGCAGGCAGTCACCCGAAACTACATCACCCACCCCCGAATCAGTGAGTATGAGTGAGGGCCGCATCGGGTGAGGCAGGGTGGGGAGCTGCGGTGCACGGCTGTGGGCTCTGAGGTCCCTCAACCCTGCTTCTTGCAAAGGGGACGAGGAAGAGGAGACCTAGAGCGATGAGGGGCTCTCGGTCCACTGGGAGGGATGCAGCAGGGGTCACCTGTGAGGGTAGAGGGGTGGAGGGCCCAGCCCAGGCTGACCCACAGGAGAGGATGGGGAGTAGCCATTTCACCCTGATCCTGCCTCCGATGCTAAGTCCGGAGAGGGCTTCCAACTGCCCCTTAGAGAGAAAGGGACAGAGGTCACTGTGTGTGTATCCTTCCTGGGACCGTGTGTGTGTGTGTGTGTGTGTGTGTGTGTGTGTGTGTGTGTGTGTTACACCAAACACTCAGCACAAGCCCCTGCGTGATAAAGTGGGGCTGGGCTCACAGGTCTGGCGATGTACAATATGTGAGTGTTCTCAGCATGAGGAAGTGGGTCACTATGTCGTTAATGGTGCGTGTGCCTTCTGGGGGGGGTCTGTGTACAGGGGCTGGTAAGGGCTGAGCCTGGAGGATGTGTTCCCACCTTCGTTTTGGGGGAGGAAACGTGTAACAGTGTGTGTGTGTGTGTGTGTGTGTGTGTGTGCGCGCGTGTGCGTGCGCATGCTCGCACGCACGCTTGAACGTACAAAGTGAGGGTATGTGATGTGTGTATAGGTTCGAGGGGGGTGCACAGAGCTCCTGGTTGGGCAGTGTCACATGTCTGCATGTGGCAGTGTGTGTACAGTTAGGGCAGGGCAGTGTTGGGCGCAGGAGCGCATATATGCACCCCTGTGCTGGGGTGTCCCCTTGTAAGCTTCTCAGGGACCTCCTGTGCCTGTTATACAGGGATGGGTCAAGGCCCACTGCCTGGGCAGAGAACCGGGCAGGCTGCAGAGGATCAAAGGGAACTCCAAGTCTCCTTGTGCAAGGTCATTCTACTTGGCACAGCAAATTCTCAGACAGTCCAGCTCAATGGAGCAAACCAGCCTGGCCAACCCCAGCTAAACAGAGCCAGAGGCTCCTCACAGGGCGAGTGGGGTGAGGGGAAAGAGCTTGGTGCAGCCCCCTCTTCTCCCTCCTTCCCTTGGGTGGCAGGTACCAGTGCCACCCAATTGTGGAAGAGAACCCAACTGCAAACCCAGCCCAGGGCTCAGGGAGCACAGCCCTGGTGTGGGGCACCTGCGAAGGCCTGAGACAGGGCCGTGGTGGAGCGCAGACCAGCTGAGGAGAAATGGGAGCGCAGAGGGGGGTCAGGTTTCCCACGGAGGCCCTTCACCTCCTGTCTGTGGAGGTGGGAGGAGGACAGGAGCTCAGATTCCCCTAGGGCAAAGGTGGAGTTGACCAGGGCTGTAAATAAGCTGTGAGCTGGCCTCAGTGAGTCCGGAGCTCAGGACTGGGGCCTGAGCTGGGGAGTCTGATTCTTGCCCCTCCCCATGTGGTAACTCACCCCTGCAGGCCCGGTCCACCCCACCTGTGGGGACAGGAGAGGCTACAATTGCGCAGGGTGTGGGGCCTGGACCTACAGGTCCTGTTCTGCTTTTCAGAAATGCACCCTGGAGGGTATCATCCAGGTACAGCCTCACCACACCAGCCTCCCCCAGGCAGGACCTTACAGGCCTGGAGCAGCCTCCAGCCAGTTCCCTCCCAGCCAGCTCCTTATTTACAGTCAACATCGGACAGGTTCCAAGCCAGACTGGAACCCAGGAGTGACAGTGCCCCCAGGTTTGCAGCCTGGTCCACAATGGCTGCATGTGGCCCCCAGCTGGGCCAGTGTGTTCACATCCCACAGCTGACCCAGACCCCAGGCTGGTGCTGGAGGCCAAAGCCTTCACTTTGCTGCACACGAGTGTCTGCAGAGGCTGCACCAGGAGCCACTTTTTCTCCCACCCCATTCCTCTCTGTCCTCTCAAGTGACTGAGGGTGTTTCTCTCCCGAGGACGCAGGCAGGCATAGGACCAGGGACGATCTGGACACTCTCCAGCTGCTGAGGGCAGACTGCGTGTCCCTGTCTGCCTTCCTTCCCCAGTCTGGCCTCCCACTCTGGGGCCCTAAGCCCTCTCCCAGGCTGCCTGCTCTAGGCAGAGCTCTAGACCAGAGGCCAGAGCCCTAGCGCCGCCTCAGCCCTGGGCGGAGGTGAGCAGAGCTCGGGAAGCGTTCCCCTCCTAGAGGAGGCAGAGCCTTCACAATGGAGGCCAGAAGGTCGATCTTGGCCCTGCAGCGAGAGCACTGTCCAGAAAGGGGAAGCAGGGGAACATCGGGATGGGGAGCAACACAAGCAGTGTCCATCCTGGGGAAGAAGGCCCGCTTGCGTCTCCCACAGAGCTCGAGTTCTTTCCCTAGAGCTCGGTGGGGAGGAGGTGGCATGGAGCTTCATCTGGTTGCTTGGGCCAAAGATGCCAGGCTGGGGAAGGGGCACAACTTGCACAAAGGCTCGGAAGGATGAGCTGACAGCCTGGTTGGAGGGATGGAGCCAGGCGAGATCACCCAGGGGCTCGCATGCCTGAGCCCTGGCTGGCTACCCAGCCTCAGTTTCCTCACCTGAAAGGGGAGGAAATCACAGGATCTCGGCTGATGCTAAGACCCCCTAGCCTCCAGTGCCGGCCCTCCCTCCCCTAATCTCCCCAGCAGGGATCAGGAGGAGGAGGGACCTGCTGCCCCGGGCTTGCCCCCACCCAGCCTCACGCATGGGCGCCTGCCTCAGCCCTCTCTGGGGACGCTGCAGGTGTGGCTGGGCCAGCGCTAATTAGAACGCTGTGCGGGAGCCCCGCTGAGCTTTTGACAGGGCAGGCAGCGGGGAGGTGGGGGTAGGGAGGCAATCCTCTGGCCAGCAGCCCAAAGTGCAGCCTAGTGTCAGCAAGGACAATGGAGAGGGGTGGCAAGCCTCTGGGGGGAGGCCCATTGAGGGAGTGCCCCTCAGGTCATCTGAGCCAGCTCTCTGCTGGCAGCTCGGCACCTCTTCCCCTCCAGGGTCAAGGGGGACATCCAGGGTTGGGTAGTGGCCATAATCCCGAGTATCACAAGGTATTGTCCTGAGCTGTGGTGTGTCCTGGGAGAAGTCGGCAGCATTTCTGGGCTTCAGTTTGTCTCTCCTTGCAATGGACACAGCCTGCGTCTGGGGCGCATGCGCACAAAAGGCCTCACTGCCAGCCAAGCGCATCTTTGCTGCTCAGCCACCACAGTATCAGTGTCCAAACTGGACAGAGCGAAGAAAAGACCTGCTTTAGTTTCAGAGGAAACACAGTTCTTCTGGGATGTCAGTCTGCAGCCCCCAAGGGTGCAGGAGGCCCTTGGAGGCAAGGCCTTGGAGGGCGTGAGCAGTCCAGCGTTCACCAGAAACAGGCACACGAGTGTGTTTTCTGCCATGAAGACTGGAGGCTGGGGAGTGATACCGTCCACCAGCCACTCTAGGAATCCCACCTAGAGTCAGGCATTTAGGCTGCTAAAGGCCGGGAAGGCAGCGCAGAGAAGAGGCTGGTGCGCTAAGGTGAGGGATTTAGAGACCTCGCACTGGCCATGGATTGGGCTGGGCTGGGCTTGAGGCAGCCATCAACTCGGCCTTCCCTCTGAGGAGGATTGAAAAGCTGGCGCCCAGAGGGCCCCTGGGTGCCTTCCAGAGCAGCCCCGCCTCTTTTCGGAGCAGCTCATCCTCTGATCCCGTGTCCTCCACCCTCATTGTCCGCGTACCCCTCTCCCCAGGTAGAGCTGCTAGATGTCACAGTTAATGGGGATTTAGTGTGACAGAAGCTGTGAAGCGGGGCGCTGCTGTGAACTGAAGGGAGAAGGAGGAATTGGAAGAGGTTCTGTCCCGGGCCCTCCCCCTCCGCACTGCCCTCCCTTTGGGACCACCCACCCTGCATCTTTTCACCGCAGGTTCTCGGCTTTAGTCTCCCGTCTCAGCCCTTTGGCAGGCCCGGTGTTTCTCTATGGAGCAACAAACTGCTGGCCCTTCCGTGGGGCTTTTAAACAAGTGGCCTCTCCCGGGGCCCCCGCTTGGCTCTGGAGGCACAATCCGCTCCCCATCCCGGTGCTGGCTCGCCAGCTTCACTGCTTTCCGCAACCCTAACCCTAACGATCCAGGCAATTGGATTAGACACTCCCTGGACAGGAGATGGTGTGTGACTGTTGGGCAATTTTTTTCCTGCCGGGGGTGGGCCGTCTCTGTCCCCTACCCTCCCTTCTTGGGGGTTTCTCTGTGCCTGCCACCTCTGCAGCATTATATACCCTCCTTTTAGTCGTTTCCATCCTGCCTTGAGGGAAGCAGGCAGGAGTTAGGGACTGATGCCTCAGGCCAGGCAACAGGACTCTCTCTTGGTTTGGGGGCTGGGCAGGTGGGGGGCACGCTCTGGTTCTGATGTGGGACAGGGGAATGAGCTGGATGGACCAGTGAGTGGCTCCCACAGTTCATCCACTAAATACTTGCTGAGCATCTGTCCAAGGCCGGCAGGGTTCTGAGAGGTGGGTGCAGCAGTGAGCTGAGAGAGCTCTGCTGCTGTCCTGGAGGTGACGTCTCCTGTATCTGAAGCCAGCCTATGCTGCCTCACTGTCCTCTCCTTGTTCTTCCAAGGCACCAAGGGAGGGGCTCTTTGTCACCTCTGAGTCACTCACCACAGCTACAAGGCCCTTTCCCCACACCCAAGGAGTGCTAGACAGCACACTTGGGGCTCAGGGCTCAGCTCAAAAGGCCCTTCCCAGCCAGCCACTATGACATGCTCATAATACCACCACCCTAGGAGGCTGAGGCAGGAGAATTACAAGTCTGAGCCCAGCTTAGTGACTTAGCAAGACCTTGTCCCAAAATTGTAAACAATAATAATACATTTAATGGCTCAGTGTGAAGGCTCTGGGTTCAATCCCCAGTACAGTGAAAAGAATAAGAAAAAGGGGGGAAAAAAACAAGGGAGAGAGAGAGAGGAAGAAGACAGGAAGGGAGGAAAGAAGGAAAGAAGGGAGGGAGGAAGTGAGGAAGCAGGGAAGGAAGGAGGAATGAGCCTTTCCACAAGGTGCTTCATTCCCTGAGCACTCAGTGTGGTCCCCTGGCCCATCTCAGTCATCCTGTTCTTCCCCTTCTGAGCACCTACTACAGTTCGTAATTCTATTTCTTCTAAGAGCAGACCCTTATTTTAGATTGTAGGCTCCATGGTTTGGTTTTTTTTTTTTTTTTTTTTTTTGCCACTTTTATTCACCTAGCCTAATACAAAGAAGGCATCTAAGACACAGTAAATGTGATAGCTCACGCCTGCAATCTCAGCTCCTGGAAGGCTAAGGCAGGAGGATCACAAGTTTGAAGCCAGCCAGAGCAACATAACAAGATCTTGTCTCAAAATAATGAAAAGTCCTGACGTTATAGCTCAGGAGTAGAGCAGTTGCCCTGCATGTGCGAGGCCCGAAGGTGCTTAAAGAAAGGGAAAGAGGGAAGGAGGGAAGCAAGGCCTCTGGGAACCGGGAAGGCGCCAAGCTGCCTTCCTAGGAGCCTGAGGGGGAGCAGGAAGGAGGGGTGCACAGGTGGGATGGACTCCCCAGGAGCGGAGCTCCCTGCCTCCAGGGCAGTGTGCTGGGTCACTTGGAGTGGCGGTCCAAAGGCTCCAGAGAAGGCAGTGTGGAGGCAGCGTGGAGAGGGAGGAGGAGTGGGAGGCAGGCGGGAAAGGGGAGAATCAGGGGAGACCACGCTGGTAAGAGCAGGCCTGGAGGAGGACGGGGCTTCGGGAGTGTTCTGGAAGATGGAGATACCTGGGCTTGCTTGATGGAGAGAGCACAGGGCTGGGGGGCACTGGCTCCTTGCCCCAGGAGGAGTCATCCCCCGGGCCTGGATCTGGGTGCAAGGGGACAGTCTTCTGCCTAAGACAGAAGTTGGGCCACCTTCCTGGGATAGTGAGGAAGGAGCGAGAGCAGCTGGGTAGACGGGGGTTGAAGGTCGATGGAGGGCACGTAACTGAGAGAACGTCAGTGGCTAGCAGAGCTGATCTTCACATGTTCGCCTTAAGGCCCTGAAAGACCAGACAAAAATAAGGGGTTTGAGCACAGAAGCCCAGCCTGGGGCAGGGGCTTGGGCAAGGAGCTCTTGGTTTCTCTTTGGCATCTTGGGACCAGGCATGGTCAGTCGCACCAGGGAGGCCACACCAGGGGCCAGTGTGGTCTCCTGAGGAGTACAGGGGAGGGCCCAGCCCTGGCTCTGCCACAAACATCCATGTGGCCCAGGGTAAGATTTCCCCTTTCTGGGTCCCATCTTCCTGCCAGCCCAAGTGACCGAGCACTGCCCATCCTGCCTTGCCAAGTTCCTTTATCTCAGGTGTGGCTTGGTATCACACAAGAACCCGGCGAAGGATATGGTACCTCATTGCCATGGGCTGAGGACCATCCCAGGGTCATACAGCCAGCCTCTATCAGAGCCAGAGCCAGGCTTCCTGGCTGCCAGTCCGTGGCTTCTTCCTTCAGGGCAGCAAAGGTTTCCTGATGTCTAACCTAACCCCACCTGGTGAGCTGAGCTCATTTCCTATGTGTGAGTCTCCCCAGCCACTCAGTCCATGAACATTTCTTCCTTCCTGTGCACGTTCTTTCTGCCCCCAGGAGCACCGGGCAAGCCAGGGTAGCCCGGCGGCCTCCCTGCATGACCTTGCCTGGGCCCGGTGGTGAGGGCAGAGGCCCTGTTTGATTTCTCTCAACCAAGCCAGCACAGGGCCCTCCCCTCCCACAGTGCTCAGTCTGTGTGGGGTGGACAGTGTGGGGTGGATGGGGGAAATGCAGGCCTGGGGAGGGGCAGAGGAGGGCACTTCTGGGCCACAGCTGGGGGCCAGAGGCCTTTGGAAAATGTGAGTGAGGTGGGGCCTGAGACCAGCTGGGGAGGGCTCTGAGGAGGCCTCTTCCCTGGCCAGCCCTCCCCCAGCCTCCCGCAGGTGTCCGAGGCAGCGGGGGGCCCTGTGGGCAGGGGCATGACCCTTACAGCAATGGTGGCTGGCCCTGTCACAGCTAATGACCCTGATGGCCAGGGCTGGAGAGGAGGAGGGTGTATAGAGGGAGAGTGAGGATGCCTCAGTGTGTGTGTGTGTGTGTGTGTGTGTGTGTGTGTGTGTGTGACCATCCTGCAGTAGAACTTGCACAGGTGAGAGTGTGGCAGGGAGACCCTCACCCACTTCCTCCCCCACCCCCCAAGCCTACAGGACCGTGTGCAGTGTCAATGGGCCCCTGGTGGTGCTGGACCAGGTCAAGGTAAGACTTCTCTGCCTCTTCCCAGCCCCAAGCCCGATCCCAGGGTCCCTTTCCTCTTCCTGGATTTCGTCTCAACTGTGCTGCCGCTGGGTGGCCCAGCCTGTCCTGTTCTTTCTCACCGCCATCACCTGCCCACTCTCCTTCTCTACAGGTCTCCAGGCAACCTGAGTTCCCCTTGCTGGCACTCAGCAGGGGCTTTCAGAGCGGCAAACTCCCCCTGGAGGCCGCTGTGCACCAGCAAGTGTGGCCCTGAGGGGCTGATGGGGTCCATGCTGGCTTCATGGTCAGCAGTGGAATGGGGGGTGCCCGACAGCCTTAGAGGCTGGGCTCTTCCCACCTTCCACTCTCACTGGGGAGGAGGAGGCAGCGGCCAGTCGTCTCTCCAATGCTTGATGGTTTCCAGAGCGCTGGACCCTCTCAATGTCAGAATCAGCCATAGGGTGGGAAGTGGGGTGGGGCCAGGGAAGGAAACTGACCTTCCGGCTGTTCAGCACCCCAGGAACTGTAGGAACACCTGGCACTGGCAACACTTTGAGTCTCAGGGTGGGGGACTGCAGAGTCTTAAAGGGTCCTGCAGAGATATGGGAGCACTGCTGTCCTCCAGCTCCCCAGGGGAGCACACCGGGACCTTGGGTGTCACCTGGACCCCTTATCCTGGACTCCACTCTGCCAGGGCCCAGGTTCCCTGGCTTCGTCACCCTGCTGCTGCCTCAGTAGGACACTGGCTTTGGGGCCCCTGTGCCCTCCCACATTCTCCCCACCCCATAGCGCTTAAGACCTGCTCCCTCTTTACACTGCCTTTCACGCTGAGTTGCATTAGCTGGAGGCCCTAGTGCCATCCCCTTCAAGGCCTCTGTGAGGGTTCTGCAGCCCTTTCTCAGGTCTCTGGTGTCCGTAGGGACCTGCCAGCTGGTACCTCTGAGCCTTTGCACACACTTTTCTCTCTGCCTCCAGGACGCACCTTCTCCAACTCCCCTCTGGCTCATCCCAGAGCTGAGAGGGCACCTCTGCCTAGATGCCACTCGGCTCCCGGGCACTGAACCTTTTCCTCTCTGCACACCCATCCATTTGGGCCACTCGCCCCTCCCCCACACTCACACTGTGTCTGCCTGCTGGGCACTGCTGGGCACATTCTTAATCCCTGACACCAGGAGCCTAACAGAGATAGTACTTTTACTGAACACCCAGGCCACCTCTGCTCATAGGAAGAATGAGTACATTAATGAGATGAATGAATGAATGCATGTTAGCCTGATTAGATAAGGACCTGCGCCCACTCTGTTAAAGAAATCACACTTCAAAACTGGGTGTGGTGGTGCATGCCTGTAATACCAGCATTCAGGAGGCTGAGGCAGGAGGATCACTGTGAGTTCCAGCCTGGGCTACACGTAAATTCAAGGCCAACTCTATCTCAGTGAAAATTAAAAAGAAGAGAACAACTACTGAAACATAGATTATCAGTTCAGACCAATTGCTAGCACACAGATTCCAAGTTTAGAGGACCATTGCTGCTGGGCTCTTTCACTGTGTAAAGGACACTCCGGGAGGAAGTGTGGCTAAGGAGTGCGCACACTGGCATCTTGAATGCTTTTCTCACTTTAAATATCTTTGTTGCTGGTGCACACCTGTAATCCCAGCACTCAGGAGGCTGAGGCAGGAGGATCCTTGTGAGTTCAAGGCCAGCCTGGGCTACAAAGTGAGCTCAAGGCCAGCCTGACAAAAGACAAAAATATAAATATAAAAAATAAACATCTTTGTTATGACAAAGAACATGATTTTGTTTTGAAAGCCAAATTGCTACAATGATAATAATTTTAAAAGACAAGGGTGGCACATTCCTATTGTACCAGCAATTGGGAGGCTGAGGCAGGAGGATTGTCAGGAGTTTGAGGCCAGCCTAGGCTACACAGTGAGTAGCCCAGGTCAGTCTGAATTACAGAGAGATCCTGTCTCAAAAGGCCAAGATGGAGAAAAAGGTAATTCTATTCTATGAGGAACATTTGATTGGCTCTTTTTAAAAAGTTGACGTACTTGTACTTATTTATGGGGTAGAATATTACAATTCAGTACAGTTGATTATGTGTACAATTGCACAATAATCAAATTGGGGTAGTATTCCCATCCCCTTCAGTACTATCATTTCTCCAAGTTATTCCCCTCCAGCTGTTTTGGAATACATAATGAAGACTTCTGGTGTTAAACCTAAGTCTACCCACTCATTCCCCCAGCTCCCTGCCAATCCCAGACCAACAGCTTCAGCTCTACCTGGGAACTGCCTGGAAATAACAATTCTGTGGAAAAACAACAATTTTGTTGGCTCCACCTCAGACTGCAGAATCAGAAACTCACAGCCCTGCAGGTCTGAGAGAGCAGACCTGGGATTGTAGATCCCAGTTCGCTCATATATTAAGGCTAATAGGGTTGACTTAAGGATCAGATGAGAAAAATGTATTATTCTTCCCTTGAGAACAGCCAGTAAGTAATAGGTCGCCTTATTAGCAATGCTATTAAGCCAGAGTAAACATAAAGTCACACCATCGCTGCCTGGAGCCGTACCCACCAGCTCGGAGCCTGGGCATGGCTGGACCAGGGCAGAACGGAAAGGGCCCCTATGCAGGCGTCCATTTGCAGCTGTAGGATGGGGCTGCGCTAGAAAAGAGACCCGCGGAACTGTGGCTCTATCCGACGCAGCTGTAACTCGCCCAGGGTAAGGTTAACTGGGTGTCGGACACCCGGAGACTCATAGGCTTTCGGGGAGAGGGAAAGGGTCGGTAGCACACAGCCTCACAAGTCGAGGGGAAGGGGGAGGGGAAGGGGAAGACAGTTCTGTGCATCCTCTTTCCCACTTTTAAAGTGACCGGGTCGAAATGCTACTACGTATTCTGTCTCTACGGCGCCACCTTCTGCCTGTACTGGATCGCACAGGCAAATATTCTTTTCTGCTTCCATTTTTCTCAAAAGGAAAAGTATGCTGGGAAAGAATTTAATGTAGATCAAAAGTTCTTACCCCAGGACATTAGGCACTCGGAACTGTAAGCAAAGCTTTGAAGGTATGTGTTCACGTGCCTGTGTTTTTTTCTAGAGGGTGTTTTTAGTTTCATGTGATTTTCCAGGGTTTGTGACCTGGAAAAGTCTACATCTGTGATTTGCAGAGTGTAGAACCAACACTCCTAAATCAGTCAACCCCTCCAGCCCTCCACATACGTTCCTACGCTCTCAGTAGCTCACACAGCCTCACATACTAACACACACTCACGCGCGAACGCTCTCAGGTTACTGAAAGTGTTAACGGGGAATCTGGCTGTCTGACACTCACCGGGATGTGGGTATTCTAGAGAGCTTTCACTAGCGCAGACTTGAACTTGCAACAGATTGCTAAGCTCCCCTTGGCCAAAGTTCTGATGCAGGAGTGCTGGGCTGGGGCCCATGAATTTGCTATTTTTTTTTTCAGTACTAATGCTCAGTGTTGTCTTCCTAAAAGACCTGAGTCTACACCTTGCACTCCCCTGCCCTTTTTTTATTATTTGAGACAGGGTCCAGGCTGAGCTTGAACTTCTGCTCTACCCTCCTCAGCCTCAGAATGCTGGCATTACAAGCCTATGCCAACCACCATGTCTGCCTGGCTGAATATGCATTTCTTAGGAGTTGCCAGGTGATGTGCATGTTGCCCTGAGGACCCCACTTTGAGAGCCACTGCTCTACAGCATCCCCTAATTCCTATGTTCCGTGAGTCAAATGGCATTTGTACTTGTTTATGGATACAGCATTACCTTACTTGACACTTGGAGCATGCACCACTTTAACCACCAGACTGGATTCTAAACAATTAAGGCTGCTTTCAAATACTGTGTACAGGGCTGGCGATAGAGCTCAGTAGCATAGCGCCTGCCTGGCAAGCACAAGGTCCTAAATTCAATCCCTGGTACAAAAAGAAAAAAAGAATCAAATACTATGTATGACCCCTGAGCCAATTTCCCAAAAAGAGTTCCCATGCTGCCCTGGGCGGTCCCGATAGAGGAAGCCTGGAGGCCAGCGCTCCCTTTCACAAGCCCCAGCAGCCTTTCTCAGGACTCCCAGTCCGCCCTGTGTACATAGCCGCTCTCCTGCGCACGGCCCTTGCTGGATTAGAACTCAGAAAAGCATTGTGTGGCCCTGAATGAGCCCCGCTCCCTGCAATCTTCTTAGTTGCCAATAGGGAGAGTTGATGGGATTAGACTTGTTCACCGCGTCTGGGAAACAAGGCTCCCGGGAGCATAGAGTGACTACTGCAGACTGGAACTGCCCCTGGACCCACTGCTCTAACTGATAAGGAGACCCTCCCCTTCCCCAAGAAGCACCGCCCATACCCATAATGCTCAGTGTTGTCTTCCTAAAAGGCCTGAGTCTACACCTTGCATTGCAGGCAGGGTGTGATGGGCCAGGTGTGATGAGCCCCACAGTCCTGCACACCCCTCCCCTCCAGCGCCCTCTCTCGCCCACATGAACTCACACAGAAATGGTCCCTTTTCATTACCCTGCCCAGTTTTATTGGGCCCATCCCTTGATTTCTTTGCGGGGGGGGGCACTCTGGCCTGAGCTCTGTCCAGCAGTTTACCTCCTGGAGTTAACAACCCACTATCACCTCTAGTAGGGTGACAAACGCCGAGGCCAGTAGCGGTTCCAGATGGAGACGCACGTCCACGCAGAGTGGACGAGGCAGGGGAGCCGGAACTTGAGCCTCGGAGCGCCTTTCCCAGGCGCTCCCCTTTCTTGCTCTTAGGCGCCCTCTTGTGGTGAGAATCGGGTATGGCTGGGCATTAGTCTCTCAATCTCAGAGTGGGTCTCCCCGGGAGCGCCCACATTCCGCAGGGCCGGGGATGGGTAAAGGAAGAACGGGAACTTTCCTGGCATCCCCTTCGCAAGGCAAGAGCGGCCAAAGGCAGAGCGTCTTTCCCCCAGTGGCCCCCATCCTGGTGACACTTCATCGGGAAATGGGCCACGCTGCCTTCTCCGCAGATCCGCAAGGTCCCTGGTCTGTGCTCAGCAGAGGACAGGATGGTAGGAATGATGGCGGTAATGACCTCCACGGTGCGTGCGGGAACAGGTCTCCAAATTTCATCAGCTTTTCATTACAAAGTAATGCCTGCTCCTTGTCACTAATGGAACAAAGAAACACAATTAACACATAAAGTTAATCACTTGTCCCTATCTCCTTCCCAGCCCCACCTCCACCCCGCAGATAACGATGGAAAGATCCTGCTGGGAGGATCGAGAGTTCGAGGCCATGCTGGACAACATAGTGAGACTGTCTCAAAATAAAAACAAAAAGGGTTCGGGATGTGTCTCAGTGGTAAATGCCTCTGGGTTTGAGTCCCAGTAACACGACCCCGCCCCCCAAGATCCTGCTGTACCGGCTCAAACACAGGCAAATACATAATGCTCAAGGGTTACATTAGCGTTAGTCTCTCAGTGTTAAAAATTCCCGGCAGGTCTGTAGACACACGTTTTGCTTGTTGATAGCAGGCTAGAATGTACACCGTGACTTAAAATATTTGCCATATTTCCAGGTTTTGCTATTACTAATAGTACAGTGATGTTTATACTACTGCTTTCATTACTGTAGGATAGACCCCTCGAGAAATAGAGTGACTGGCTCAGAGTGTTTTTATGTTTTTCATAAACATAAAATGTTTGGTCTTGGGGTCAGGGCCTCACACGTGTTACTCAGGAACTGAGTCACAGCCCTAGCATTATTTTTATTTTTAAGTAGGGGAATTTGGGGCAAGATGACTTGCTTAGAGGGCTGTAGGAATTCACTTGTCCACTTGCAGGCTATGAGAAAACCCACTTCTCTACATCTGCGTGTGCCCTGTCCGTGTTCTCTCCTGTGGTTTTGTCTGTCTAGTGGGTGAAGCCTAGTTCTATCTTACTTTTACCTGGCATTTTCCGGAAGACCAGGGGAGTTGTGGGTCTGTTTACCACCTAGGTTTTACTTCCTGCTCCATGAAATCTTCCTATGCACAGAGCTGTGTGCAGAGAGTTCCAGAAGCTCTTTTTTTATCTTCCACAGACCATCCTCTGCCTCTTTATTTTGTTTATAGTATCTTTATCATACAGGAAGAAATTTTAAGAGTTTATGTAATCAGGTAGTTTTGTTGTTACTGTTGTATATGGCCTCTGAACTTATCTTGCTTAACTATGTCTCTCATCTGTCTTTCAGAGAGGGAAGAAGGAATATTCTAGTGGCTCTATAAATTATTTTGTCTTTGTATTTAAGTTGTTTATATGCCTGGGATGTACTTGTGTTTTTGATGTGCTTGTTTTCTAAACAAATATCCAACATCCAGGCATGGTGGCTCATGGCTCTATTTCCAGCACTCTGGAGGATGAGGCAGGAGGATCACTGTGAGTTTGAGGCCAGCCTGGGCTACACAGTGAGACCCTGTCTCAAAAAACAACACAGAAGTGTCCAGTGATGTTAGCACTAATGTTAAAAATATTTTCCTTCTGTGAATTAACAGACCACATTTGCTCTCTAATAGTTGTATAAGATCTGGAAACTTTCTGGGCTCTCTAGTTTGTCCCACTAATCTATTTATCTGTGTTGCATTTGGTTTACTGCTTGACATGAGTAGCTTTATAGAAAAATTTTTAAATAGCAAACTTCCCAGTAGGGCAAATCCTCCATGTCTGATCTTTCCTATAACTGCTTTTGATTATTTTCAGACATGTATGTGAAATACAGGATGATTTTAATTAAATTCAAAGGACACAATAACCCATAGGGGTGGATTAATTTACCCACTTTTAAAAAAATTAATAACTTTGTGATAGTAAATCACTCTACCTGAGATGGAAATATTGTTCTCCATTTGTTCCAGGCTTGTTTTATGTTTTTCAGTAAGTTTATTCTTTTTCTTGTACTTTTCTTAGTACATGCATTCCCATTATTTTAGGGACGTCAGCTCTGCTGTGGATGGGATTGTTTTCTCCTGTTGCCTCATCTAATTGCTTATCATTGGTGTGGAAAAATATTGATTTTTACATATTTATCATGTACATAGACAAGTTCTTTTACTCATCCTGTAGTTTTAGGTGTGGGTATGGGAGTATGTGTTTTAACCAGAGCCTCTTAGATTTTTGTAGCTTTCCAATATTGCCTGCCATAGGGGGAGTTACATCGTTTTTACACTGACATACTTTCACTTTGAAACAATTTTGGTTTCATGCAAAAATAAAAATAGTTCATGTCCACCCACATACCCAATTGTTAATATTTTATTTCATTTGATGTCTCATTTGTGCAGTGTGTGTGGGTATATGTATGTACATATTTTTTCCTGACTCTTTTGAGGGTAAATTATGCCCCAGTACTCCATGGCCTATTTCCAAAAATACACTATTCTCTTCCCTATTTTCTTCTCTTTGTAGAGATAAATTTCAGAAATTTACATTAATGCTATACTTTTATATACCGTCTATATTCAAGTTGATCAGCTGATCCATGAATTCTTCTATAGCGTTTTTTTCCTCTCCACTGTGGGATCCAGCCTGGAGTTGTGTGCTGTGTTTAATCATTATGTCTGTTTAGCTTCCTACATTTCAACAGTGTTTCATTGGCATTATTAAAGGTCATAGTCCCCTCCCACTACTCCTCTTTTTTAAAAAAATAGAACACTCTTCATCTGTGTTTATGGTTAATTTTAAATTTTGTTTTACTGTATAAACTAAGAGTTCTAGAACAATACTAGGACACAATACTAAGAGTAGGTGTCTCTGTCAATGATTTTTATTTGCAGTGAAATGGATTTAGCGTTTCAGTATTTACAAGTGTTGCTTTTGATAGCATTAAAGTGGTTGCCTTCCATTTCTGCTTTACATAGAATTGTATTAGAAATAGTAGCTTCTAAATTTTATCAGAAATTTGTCAGGATCTATTTACATAATCCTAGGGGTTTTTCTTTTGATTTTTGTTGGCAAATTCTCTATTATTATGAATTGTATTGTCAAGTGGTGACAAATGCCCTGATGCTGATTTAGTCCTCTGGTCTTGCATTCTTGGAATAAACCCTTGCTTATTTATTTCATATGCTGCTTGATTAGACTAATAGTTTGCTTGCGTTTCTGCACTCAGAAATTAGTCTATAGTTGTCTTTTGATTACTAAATTGGATGTGGGGGTTGAGGACCTTTCCATCCGATAGCTCTGTCTCCTTCCGGTCTTCATTCATCTAACTTTTCTGTTATTACCCCTTCAGCTCTGTTCTGATTCCTGCTTGGCGGCCCTGGCCCAGGGCTGAATAGAATGGCAGCAGGCCTTCTTGTTTTGCTCATAATTGTAAAGGCCATGCTTTTTTGCACTGAAATACTTTATGCATTGGGAATGATATTTTTGGTAGGTTTTTAAATGATACAAATTTGGGGGTTCCCTCTTATTCTTGTTTTTAAAAAATGATTTTATTCTTTGTTCTTTGATTGTAACCATGGACAATTTTTAAACTTCTTTAAAAAATTGAGATGATTTGAATTTTCAATCCATTAAGGTGAATGATATAAATAGACTTTCTTATGGTGGAGTAACCTTGCACTCCTGAGAGAGTCTCGAATTTTTTACTTTCTATATGTGTGTGAGTGTTTATCTTCACTTTTGTCTTTTACTTTTTCTTTTATTATTTTGGTTTGCAACTTGGCTTTTGTATACATTGCTGGATTTGGTTTGCTAACATTTACTTGAGGATTTTTGCATACATGCTCATACATAGGACTGTCTACAATTTTCTTGTACTTATTTTACTTTCATGCCAAGATTATGCTTGCCTCATAAATGAATTAAATACAACAGCTTTTTTCCAATGTTTTGAAGAGCTTAAGTACATTTCAAATTAACTTGTTCTTTGAGTGTTAGAGTCAACTGGTATAACTGAGCCTGGTGCATATTTATGGAAAGGCTTTAAACTAGTTATTCAATGTCTCAAAATTACAGGATCATACTGGCTCTCTATTCATTTTAATTGGTATTGGTTTGAGCTATACTTTTCTAGAATTTCAATCATCTAAACTCTTAAATATGCTTTATAAATTTGTTCATACTTCTTTTCATTGTCTCTTTAATAGTCTCAGTATAACTGGTTGTGCCATTTTTATTCCAACAATTATTTATTCAAGGTTTTTCTTTTCTTTTTTTATTTTAAGAATAAAGGAAGAAAACATATTAACAAACAGACATCCATTTGCAAAACAGCATAAGAACAATACAAACAATACAGAGTTACAGACAAAGTGGTAGGAAATTAACAATGGTTGTTGTATTATGTACTGACATCTTCAAAGTGGTTTCTCAGGAAGACAAATAGAGACATGCAATAATGATCAAACCAGTAATCATTAACTGTTCCTTTCAGTAAAGCAATAGAAGACAGTAGTACCACCGTTAGCTCTCCTGTATATACATACACATATGATTTCCCCTTCTTGCGCTTCTCCTTTCCTACACCCCAGACGCCTCTTACATTTTAGCATTTTCCTTTCATTTCAGTGTCTATCATACCTCCTAGTTTTTATTCATTCTTTCAGGCTCTTACATTAGTGAGGCAATAGTTTTTCTTTTTTCTTAGTCAGTGTTGCTTATCTGTCTATCAGACTTTTCAACGAACCAGCTTGGTTTTCTTGACCTCTCTTATGTACACACTTGTTTCTTTCGTTTTAATAATTTTGCTCTTTTGTTAAACTCTTATGGGGTTTTCATGCTATTCTTTTTTTTAACTTCTTAATTTGCATAATTTTAAGCTTCTCCAATCTTTTCTCTTTCCTAATACAAATCTTGAAACTTTACATGTCTCACATATATGTGGATACATAATTTTTTATTACTTTTTAGTGCTGAACACTTCCTGATTCTGTAAGACCTGCTATACTAAGAATGCTTTTATTCCCAAATATATGAGGTTTTCCTATTTCTTGTATCAACATTTCACTTACACTGATTATGGTCAGAGGACACAGCACCACTTTATCCTGTAGGTCCTGGCACAAAGTGATGTTCCTACCATCCTTTTGTCATAATGTGTCGTTTGGCTTTGATTGCTTCTACTTTAGTGCAAGGAGTAATTTAGAGGAGCACTTTTTTTCTTTTTTGAGGCAGGGCCTTGCTGTGTAGTTCAGGTTGGCCTTGAGCTCACTAGGCTACCCTCAAACTCATGGCAATCCTCCTGCCTCAGTCTCCTGAGTGCTGGGATCACAGGTGTGCGCCACCACACCTGACTAGAGAAGCACCTTAATTTCGCAGAATATTGGCACTTTAGGGGTGAGACGATTGTCTTTTGTATTACTTCTCTTTGTCGGGTTAAGATTATGGCTCACTGAGATGAAAATTAAAACAACACTGATATTTCGTCTCACCCTAGTAAGAATGGCTACCGATAACAAATTCTGGAGGGGCTGTGGGGAAAAAGGAACACTTTTCCACTGTTGGCGGCAATGTAGACTGGTGCAACACTTTGGAAATCAGTCTGGAGATTCCTCAAAAAACTAGGATTAGAGTTCCCATTTAGCCTGGGTATTTTCCCAGAATTAAAAACATCACACCACAGCAATATATGTGCACTCATGTTGATAGCAGCACAATTTGTCATTGCAAAATCCTGGAAACAACCCAAATGCCCATCAGCTGAGGAATGGATAAAAAAGACAGTATTTTTATACAATGGAATAGTACTCAGCTATAAAGAAGGATAAACTTGAGGCATTTATAGGGAAATGGAGATGACTTGAGTCCATACTTATAAGTGAAATAAATCAGTCTCTCCTGTGCAAACATCATATTATCCCCCTAGTGAAAGAAGCTAAAAGAGTAAATAAGACCTAAAATGTACAATAGATATTGTGAAATGGGAAGAAAATGCTCAAAAGCAAAGAGAAACTGGAACAGAGGAAAGGAGAAAAGAGGAAGGGAAAAGGGAAAACAATATATGTATACACACACAAGATAGTTAAGACAGATATGCTACTAGTTGCTATTAGCTCACTGAAAGGAAAGGTACATGCCTATATGGCTTGACTGGGTTTCCATGCCTGTATCTTATATTATGATCAACCACTCTGAAGATAACAATGCACAGTATACTGAATATTGTTGCTCTCCTACAATCTTGTTTTGAAATTTTATACCATTGTTTTTATTGTTTATTTTTCTTTTCTTTAAAAGAAAACATGATGGCTCACTGGATGTGGTGGTTCACACCTGCAATACCAGCTCTCTGGGAAGCTGAGGCAAAAGGTTGCAAATCTGAACCCAGCCTGGGCAATTTAGTGACTTAGTGAGACCCTGTCTCAAAAGAGCAAAACAATAACACAAGGCTAGGGATGAATCCTCTAGGCTCTGTCTCTAGTAACAGAACACAAAGCTTCTGGCTTCCACTCTAAGGTAAATCTGGCCATGAGAGGCTGTATGCTCACCCCAGGCCCTGGTCCTGAGCAGAGGTGCAGGCATGGGACAAAGCTCTCTGGCAGAAGAGCAGTAAAGACCGGGACATGGAGGCTCCTCTAGCCCAGCTTCCTGGCTAAGCTTAGAACCCCCCAAGGCGTTGGTAAAGACAGGGACGCTGTGCTCCCCAGAGCACGAATAGAAAGCAGAGCTCCTGGATTCCCAGAGCACAGCTCCAACCGCCTCCCTGTAGACGTGGCCCTGTAGAGACAGCCTCTTTGGATTCTAAAACTGGAGTTATAATTCACATGCCAGAGACTTCAGTATTGAGGCCAGGGATGTAGCTCAATGGTGCAACACCTGCCCAGCAAGCGTGAGGTCCTGAGTCTGATTCCTGTCCCCTCCAAAAAACTTCAATCTTTAAAGTGAATTCAGCACTTTTAATATACCATATTTTGTTTATCTGTTCGTCAGCTGAGAGACATTTAGACTGATTCCTCTTTTTGCCATTATGAATTATGCTGCTATGAACATTCATGAACAGTTTTTGTGTAGATACAGGTTTTACCCAGGGGCAAAAGTGCTGGGGGTCAGATGGTAACTCTCTGTTTAACCCTTTGAGAAACTGACAGACTGCTTTCTAATGCGGCTGCCCCCTTTACACACCCACCCCCAGCGGTGCGTGGAAGTTCAAATATTTCCACTCCCTCAATAACCTTTGTTATATCTGCCTTTTTGATGGTACCAATTTTAGTGAGTGTGAGTGGCATCTCATCGTGATTTTGATTTTAATTTCCCTAATGATTAATGATGTCGAGCATCTAACGTGCTCGTTGGCCACCTGTATATCTTGTCCGAAGAAATGTCTGTTTAAATCTTGTGATCAAATCTTTCTGGTTGCCAGGTTGTAAGAATTAATTAAATGTTCTGTATGTTAGCTGAATTTTTAAAATTCCAGAACCCCCAATCTATTATGTGTGAATCAATCCTGGCTCATGGCTGGGGAAAACGTTATCTATCTGTGATCAGAATCTTTCTCCCAATGCCTGAGCAGAGAAAAGGATTTCACCAGTGAGTTTCCTGTTAGTCGGTGTGGGCCATGGAGACCCGCATGGCCATAATGGCTGCTCTGCTGTATTAATCTTTTACAAGGTGCCGGGCACCACGCTAAAGGGTTCACATGCATGTTCTCATTTCCTGGCCACAGAATGAAGTGGGTACTATTATCATCACCTTCGGGCTGGGGATATAGCTCAGTGGAATAAGCACCTGCCTAGCAAGCTCAGGGTCCTGAGTTCGATCCCCAGTACCGCAAAAAAAAAAAAAAAATCTGGCCATCCTATATCATCACCTTCATATTAAAGATGAGAAAACTAAGGCTCATTAGCTAATGACTTCAGTGTTTAACAAATTACTTAAGTCATTAAGTGACTTCCAAAATAACACACAACTAGGTGAGAAAGCTGCAATTCTAACGTCATTTTTCATCTCAAATTTCCTGGCTCCTAACCATCCAGGCTCCTAACCATCCAGGCATACTTCATTCCAAACAGCCCAAATGTCCACTTCCCAGCCCCTCAAGTGCATGTCCACAAGGATCTGGGCACCAAAGGGCAGACGGCATCTTGACACTGGAGCAGAAGGGAATGCGGGTGGGGACGTAACTTTGCGCCTGGTCTCACTGTGCCTCTGGGCCACTCTCCCCAGTTTGCCCAGTATGCTGAGATTGTCAACTTCACCCTGCCTGATGGGACTCGGAGGAGTGGCCAGGTGCTTGAGGTGGCGGGGACCAAGGCTATTGTGCAGGTAAGCGGCAGCAATGAGATGGTGACAGGGTGAGTACATTAACCGGCTTATGAAGTTTCCCACACTCTCTTACTAACTCTGAAGATGGTAAATTGCCTGTTTCCCTGTAAACATGCTGCCCAGAGCTGGCACAGAGTGCCTAGAATGGGAGGCCCTGCTTTCTCCAGCAAGCCCCTCCTCAGAGTGACTTCCTCTTGTCCCATAGGTGTTTGAAGGAACCTCTGGGATAGATGCCCAGAAGACGACCTGCGAGTTCACAGGGGACATTCTACGGACCCCCGTGTCCGAGGACATGCTGGGTAAGGCGCGAGCGGTGGTGGTGGGAGGTGCTCCTTGGCCTTCCTGCCCCGGCTTCTCTGAGCGCGCTCTAGCTCCCTACCTTGTCATGGGCTGTTCGCGTGTCTGTCTTTCCTGTGAGCTCTCTGGGGACAGAGGTTATATCTTGTCTCCTTAGTCCGCAATCCAGCTCAGGGCCTGATAGACCCCAAGTGTTCAACAATGGGAAAGTAGCTTCAATGAGCTACAAGTGCAGCAGATACTTGACCAATTGGGGGTCAAGCTGAAAGGGACTGTAAAGCCCTGTGTGCCCCAAATGTCTCAGGACCTGCCATACCTAGCCTGGTCACCCCCCACCTTTTTCAAGTCCTGCGATATCCCCGTAGAATCACTGCCCTGAGTAAAGGTGTCAGAGAGACTAAAGAGCTCTCTGGGGTACCTGAGGGCTGGGCAGGGTGGGGACACAGGGCAGTGGAGGTGTTAGAGAGATGAGAGCTGGTGATGGTGTGGAGGCTGGGAGCAGTGGAGACTTGGGGGCAGCCCTGAGCATCCACGTGCACCCCCTGCACACTCTCAGGTCGGATTTTCAATGGCTCCGGCAAACCCATTGACAAAGGGCCCATGGTCATGGCGGAGGACTTTCTGGACATCAATGGTGAGTGACTGGAACCCCGGAGCGGCTTTCAAGACCCAGCCTCCAATTCTTTCCCATCCCCTGTCATCCTTTCTGCCACTCTGTCCTTGGAAATTGTGCCCAGACACAGACCACTGGCCGTGCCTACCCCAAGACCAGTCAGAATAAAGGACAGATCAGGTGGATGTGAGGGCAGGAAAGGCCTCCTTGTGTCCAAATCTTCCACTGAACCAGGACACTGCCCTCAGCACTCTATGTCCACCCTCTGTAAAATAGTATCATTGCTGCACAGTGTTCTGTGCATGTCCCAGGGTCCTGTCCGCAGGCTCAGGCCCGCCTAGGAGCTCAACCACCCAATGGGGGCTTCCTCTCTTCTCCATCGCCAGCCCATCAGTCTGTCTGTCTCCACCATCTGGTTGTCTGTCTGCCTGCTGGTAGATATTGAGCCTGGCTCCCTTTGCCCAAGGGGTGCTCAGCCGGAGTCCCTACTACCAACTAACAAAGCACCAGGGCAGTGCTGTCCAAGGTAGCATGCACCCACTGTTGGAACTTAAACCAACTCAAATGAGAGACATTTTCATCTCCAAACCCCATTTTATATGCACAAAGGCTGCACATGGCTGAGGCTACACTGGGTGACACGTCCTCTATCACCCTGGGAAGTGGAAATGGCGCTGCTCTGGCGTCTGGGCGGGGCTGGGGAAGACAGGGAAGGGGGGACCTCTGAGCACTGCTCTGTGATTGCCCTTCCCAGGCCAACCCATCAACCCCCATGACCGAATCTACCCTGAGGAGATGATTCAGACGGGCATTTCTCCCATTGATGTCATGAACAGCATTGCCCGTGGTCAGAAGATCCCCATCTTCTCCGCAGCTGGGCTGCCCCACAATGAGGTGAGACCTGTGGGGCCAGCAAGCGCAGCCAAAGCTCTGGGACAGCAGAGGCCCAGGCTCCTGTGGGGCAGTGGGGTCACCCGCACCCCAGCCGGTGCTCAGGACTGCACAAGCCCTCTTTCGTGTTCAGGCTTTGCCCCCAGCAGGCTTTCCACCTACCTGGAGTCAGTGGGGCACGCATAGGCTCTTGGGTGGCCCTCAATGTTGAAGGCCCTGCTAGCAGAGTTTGCCTGTCCTTGTACTCAGGTCCCCTGGTCCACATCTATTCCGCCACCATTACCAAGTTCAGACCGTCCACTCCTCTCACCGTGGCTGACATAACCAGGTTTCCGTCCCTGCTACTCCTGAATGTAGCTCACCTCAAGATGGTCTGAGTGATTGGAATCTTGTGTGTGTGTGTGCGTGTGTATGAGCGTACACACACACACACACACACACACACACACATCCTGGCTTGCGATGGGGTGTCTGGTAGCTCCATACATTGCAGGTTGGGGGCAGCCAGCAGACTGTGAGGGGGACAGAGGCTCTGACAGATCTGACTGCCCTGAGCCAAGCTGCCATTTGGAACTGCTTGTTACTCTGCCTTTCTCCTGACAGGTGCCCTCCACCCTTCTGCAGCCACAGAACAGCCCCTCCCCCCAAAATATCAGCATCTGGGGCAGCCCCTGCCAAGGCCTGGGGAGGAGGACAGATGGGAAATTCTCTGTCCCTCTCCTCAGGGGGCAGGTGCTGGGCTCTGCTCAAACAGCTTCTCTCCCATTGCATTCTGTCTCAGATTGCAGCCCAGATCTGCCGCCAGGCTGGGCTGGTGAAGAAATCCAAAGCTGTGTTGGATTATCACGATGACAACTTCGCCATCATCTTTGCAGCCATGGGGGTAAGGGAGCCATCTGAGCCCATAAGCAAATTCTAGAATATGTAAGCAGGCAGTTCTGTCTCTCTTGGGCCCTGGCACAGCCACATCTGACGGGTGAGTCTCAGTCCTTCTTCCTGAGAAGCCATCCGAGTCCAGGCCAGTCTGGTGGGACAACCTGGAGCGTGACTGAGACAGGCTCTGCAAGCAGCGCGGTGTCTCTGAAGGCAGCGTGTCCCAAAGGCCACAGAGGCTGTAATTCAGGGTGAGGGTGGCCTGGAGGAGGACAAGGAACTTAGGGAGACAAGACAGCATCACGGGATAGCAAAACCCTCAGCAGACTCAAGGGAAGGATGGGGAGGGACAGCAGGGGGCCAAGGGAGGTGCAGGGCCGGCACTGAGCACACCCGGACCTAGACAAGTCCAAACTTCTCTGGAGGCTCTGATGAGCCCCTCACAAGTCCCAGGATCACCCCAGTGACTGTGGTGCCTTTGCCCCTAGCAACTGTTAGCCAGTCAACCCACAGGTTTTCCTGAAGACAGCTGGGAGGGTCAGGCCCTGCTCTCAGGCCACAGCACCCCACCTCCAGCCCTCCCTTCCCTGTGTCCAGGTGAACATGGAGACAGCCAGGTTCTTCAAGTCTGACTTCGAGCAAAATGGAACTATGGGGAATGTCTGCCTCTTCCTGAACTTGGCCAATGACCCCACGTGAGCCCTCTCTGATGCCCAGACTGCCAGGAGGGGGGCCATCCCATCCCCCTACAAAACCAGGGTACCAGTGCTCAGAGTGCCCCAGAATCACAGCCGTGGGCCAGAGCTAGAACAGCTGGGAACTGAGGCCTGAGAAGGGCTGGGAATGACGCGTGGAGAGACAGTGGGAGCCAGGGCATGATGCCACCTGTGGTCTGCAGCCCCTGTGCCCTTGCCACCACCTTCGTTGGTCACTGTCCTAAGTCACAGGCCCTCGTCCGTGAGTCACTTCCACAACATCCCTACTAAAGAGACCACCTCTCTAAGCCATTTACTTAGCAAAACTGCTGTTCCGAAAGTTTAGAAAACTTAAACTGGGAGTTTAAATCTGGGAAGTCAGGTGGATGAAAGACAAAGTTCTTATAAACTCTCCTGGGTGTGGAGGGTTCCCCGAACTAAGGGACAGAGTTGTGGAGGGGGAGCCCCGCAGGCCCAGAGGTGGGGCCAGCAGCCCCAGGAGCCAAAGGGGGGTGTTCAGAAAGGCTCGGAGAGGGAAGGGCGGGCAAGCAAGTGGCCAGGCACACTCTGCTGCTCAGCAGTGGGAGACGCAGTGAGCAGAGACACAGTCCTGAGGACAGAGCGTGCGCGCTCCAGCCGACTCACGCATGAGGTGCCCTGGAGTAAGAGGGAGCGGAAGCAGGTGCCTGTGCGTTCACCTGGCTCCCAGTGTGGTAGGTGGAGGCTGTTGGGAACCAGGCCCTGCCCTGGGGAAGGGGCCGGGGCTCATCTCATCCATCCCCTGCCACAAGCACAAACCAGCTGCCTTGCTCACCTGGCATCAGCTCTGGGGCTGTGGGGCTGCAGGCCTGGATGTCCAGGCTGTGAGCACCCGCTGTGCCCCTCCTCCAGGATCGAACGGATCATTACCCCGCGACTGGCCCTGACCACTGCCGAGTTCCTCGCCTACCAATGTGAGAAGCACGTGCTGGTCATACTGACAGACATGAGCTCCTACGCAGAGGCCTTGCGGGAGGTGAGCTGGCTGGCAAGGCATGCCAAGCTCTTCACTGCCTCTCCCAAGGCTTGAGTTTCCAGGGGTCTCCTTGAGAACAGAGGGAAGCTCATCCACTCGGGCCTGCCCTGGGGCTCAGTCACAACCTGGCCACTGCTCTTCTCTCTCCCACCTCACTCCTCACCCTTCTGAATATCAGCTCTCAGCCCCGTCCTTACCTCAGTGCCCATGGGTATTACAGGTCTCAGCTGCCAGAGAGGAAGTGCCTGGGCGCCGAGGCTTCCCGGGATACATGTATACAGACCTGGCCACCATCTACGAGCGGGCGGGCCGCGTGGAGGGCCGGGGCGGATCCATCACACAGATCCCCATCCTCACCATGCCCAATGATGGTAGCCATCCCCGCAGCCCCTGGCCCCAAGAATTCCCCCATCGCCCTTTCCTACCCAGAAAATGAGACAGCCTGTGTTGCTTTGCAAAGGTGTGCACTAGCTCTGTCCCTCCATCAGGGTAGACACTGTCCTGTCCTTCACCTGCCCCCCATCACTCTCTCGGAGACTAGAACCAGTCAGCCTGGAATGGCAGAGACCTGGGCCCCATCCATACTGAGACCAGGGCATTCTCCCGCAGATATCACTCACCCCATCCCGGACTTGACGGGTTTCATCACTGAAGGACAGATCTACGTGGACAGACAACTACACAACAGACAGGTATGACTCCCTCTCTGTGGCCTCCGTTCTCAGCCTCAAAGACACAGACTAACAGGTGTCCCCCACCTCCCGTGCCTGGATGAGGCACAAGCAGCCGAGGCATGCACCTGGGAAGGTCATGTGGTTCAGAATATGGGTAGAATCCAACCCACTACCTGTGGGAATTTGAGAAAATAACCCCAGTTCTGAGCCCAGGAGGAATTCCTTTTCAACGAGACAGACATAATACGACACCAATGCATTGTGGGAGGTAAAATACGTTGTCATATGGAAAGTATCTAAAAGAGAATAGATACTAAATAAACACTAATTCTCTCTGCTTTCCGGCAAAGTGAGCAGAAAAGAAGGGGTAACTAACACAGACTATGAACAACGTGCCAAAGTGTCAGAAAACGTGTCTGTCCTGTCCAGAGGTTAATGGCTTTGTTCTTTTCAGATTGTTTCTTTGTAGCGCTTGTTAAATTGAAACCTGATTTTTTTTTTTTTTTTTTTTGTCTAAATAAGCGTTTTGAAGGAGTGGACCTTTTCTTAACCACGCCGTGTCATGTCCCCATGCCCAGTATCCTGTCTAAGGCCACACGTGCAGACACCTGCCCCAGAATTTATGGCAGATGGGAGGGGTGGCAGCTGCCTTTTCTGTAAGATGAATGGGGACTGCTCTCCTGAGGACCGCCGGGGAGGAGAGACAAGCAGCGCGGGGCGGCGCGGGCAGGAAAGAAAACTTGGCCTCTGTCGGCCACTCCCTTGTCCTCTCCTAGGTTTACCCACCTATCAACGTGCTCCCTTCCCTGTCGCGACTGATGAAGTCTGCCATTGGGGAGGGCATGACCAGAAAGGACCATGGAGATGTCTCCAACCAGCTGGTAAGAGGGAAGGGCCATCGCCGGGCGTGTTATCCAGTTTCGGAAGCTGGATGGAGGTTTGACTCCAGCCTGGACGACGAGCCTTTCTGCCGGCATAACTCCCTGCCGTAAAGGAGTCCCCAGCCCGGGCGCGTGCGGGGCCAGCGGGCCCCCCGGCGAGGACGCTGCCTTCTGTGCTCCTCGCAGTACGCCTGCTACGCCATCGGGAAGGACGTGCAGGCCATGAAGGCGGTGGTCGGGGAGGAGGCGCTCACTTCCGAGGACCTGCTCTACCTGGAATTCCTGCAGAAGTTCGAGAAGAACTTCATCAACCAGGGTGAGGCGCGTCGCGGGCGGGCGGGCGCGGACAGCACCTCTCCCGGTCTTCCCGCCCCACACCCGCAGCCCTAACAGTCCCGCCCGGTCCCAGGCCCCTACGAGAACCGCTCCGTGTTCGAGTCTCTGGACCTGGGCTGGAAGCTGCTGCGAATCTTCCCCAAGGAGATGCTGAAGCGCATCCCGCAGAGCGTGCTCGATGAGTTCTACTCCCGCGAGGGGGCGCCGCAGGACTCCGCGTCCGACACGGCGCTCTAGGCCCGCGCCCCTCGCCGACGCCGCTGCCCTCCGTGCCCGGCGCCCCGCACCCTCCCCGTCCACCACCTCCCTTCGGCCCCCACCCGGAGCTCTCCGCTTCGGCGCCCGCCTTCAGCGCCTGCAGGCTGTGGGGGTCCGCGAGCTCCATCGCCTTCCTCCCCTCGCAGCACTGAGAAAGAACAGAAGGTTGTTAAATTCGCGACCTCTGACTTAGTCGGATGGGAGCATCCATATTTTTATTTTAAATGGCATTTTGTATGTTTGTGTGGTACTAGAGATCCAACAAGCTCTGCACCACTGGCATGCACCCGCAGCTGTGTATTTTTATGTACAATAACTGAGATGAATTTATGTCAGGTGAAAGAAAGATAATTGTTGAAGGTGTAGGTGATGAGTACGTGTTCATTAAACTATTTTTCCCTAAAATCATATACATTCAAGTGGCTGAGGCAAGAGGATCAAAAGTTTAGGCCAGTGGTCAACTTAGCAAGACCCTGTCTCAAAAAAAAAAAAAAAAACAACCCAGTAATAAGAGTGCTGGAGACACAGCTCAACACTGCCTGGGTTCAGTCCCCAGTACCACAAAGGAAAACAAGTGAAAAAATCGCACTGATGCCGTAAGAGGGGACAATATAATTCCTCCTAGGATGATATGTATCTTTTTAAAGAAATATCTTGCTAAATTTCTTGAGTAGAACTTGAGCTCAGGGGCGATGGAAGAGAAAATCATAGCTACACACATTTTCTTTTTTACTTTAAACATCTCTGTCTGAGAGAGGGTGGGGGTAATTTGGTGCGCTGCAGATGGAGGGAGGGTAGATGCCGGAGACATAGCCCGAGGGACATGAGGGACAGGGGTGCAGGAAAGATCCAAATGAAGAAATGGGGGAAGAGCATTCTGACACTCAGGACGCCTGAAACTCCTTTGAAAGCTGCCTGCTCTTCTGTGATGCCATCCCCTCTTCTCTTCCTCCCATCAAAGAAGCCACCCCAGAAGTCATCTCCAAAGAATTCCTGAATGCTTCCTACAAGGGAAAGGGTGGGCAGGGAAGAGGGAACTTTAGCCAAGAAGTGATTTTCATTCCTGAGTCACTGTGGCCTAGAACCCTAGAATTCTTGAATCAAGAACGAACACCAAAGGCAGCCCAAAGATACACATCCCATTCCCAGGACAATTCATAGCCATTTTGGGGAAAGCTTGGGCTGTGCACAGGGCATAGGGTTGTTTTTCCTTGATAACAACTTTACTGAAATATGATTCACATACTATACAATTTACCTATTTCTAACTATATGATTTAATAGTTCTTAGTATATTCACAGAGTTGACTGACCATGACCACAATCAATTTTAGAACATTTTTATTGCCCCCCGCAAGAAATCCTGTACCTCCAGTCAACCCATTCCTTCCCAGCCCTAAGCAACTATGAATCTATTCTGTATCTCTATGTATTTGCCTATTCTGGATATTTCATATAAATGGAATCAAACAATATGTGGCCTTTTGTGACTGACTTCTTTCACTTTGCAAACATTTTGAAGGTTCATTCATTGCAGCGTATATCAGTACTTCATTTCTTTTAGTTGCCAAGTAATATTCCACAGGGTGAACTACCATCCTTTATTTACCCATCAGATAATAAACATGCACATTGTTTCCATTTTTTACCTTTTTTCATGTACACTTTTTTATGAGGGAAAGGTTTATTTAGCTCGCAGTTTGTGTAGGTTTCAGTCCATTATCAACTGGCTCCAAAGCTGGGTGGTGTGGCACAGGGTCCAGAGTTCAAGGCATCAGAAGACAGCAAAGGCAGCAAGAGCGAAAGCGGGCTGTAGTGCTCACACCATCTGCATCATGGACATGTTTTTGCGCGGACCTCTATGTTCATTTCCCCTGGGTATCACCTAGGAATAGAATTGCTGGGTCAGATGGTAGCTCAGTTTATCTTCTGAAGGAACTGCCAAGCTGTTTGTCAAAGTGGCTGCATCATTTTAATCCTTATCAGCAATGCGTGAGGAGGGTTCCAGGTTCTCCACATCCTCAACAGCCCTCGCAGTGATCCGTATTAGTGGATATGATGTGGTGCATCGTTGTGTTTTTGGTTTTCATCTCCCTGTCAAGTAATGATGCTGACAGCCTTTCCTTGTGCATATTGGTCATTTATAACTACTCCAGGGAAATATCTTTTCAGACCTTTTGCCTATTTTTAATTGTTATTTTTCTTTTCATTACTGAGTTGTAAGATTTGTGTGTAAATTCTAGACACAAGTCTTTTACCAATGATATGTAGATTTTTTTCCCCATGTGTGTCATTTTTTCACTTTCCTGATGGTATCCTTTGAAGCACAAAAGCTTTAAATTTTAATTATGTCAGATTTATTTTTCTTTGTTTCTCATCTAAGAACTCGTTGCATAATTCAGCATTGTTATGTTTTATACCGAGTTTCTCCCAAAAGCCTATGCACTCGTAGGTAGGGCTTTTGGGTAGTGGATTGTGAAAACACAACATTCACCAGGGGATTTGTTCACTGACGAGTTTACAGCTCAACATGATGTTGGAAGGTGACGTCTGGTCTGAGGAGGTGGGTGTCTGGGAGCGTAGCCTGGAAGGGTTTATCTCCTTCCCCTCATTTAACCTCTCCTCTCTCTCTCTCTCCTTGCTTCCTGCTGCCTTGTCATGAGCTCTCTCTCCTCTGCTATGCCTCTTGCTGTGCTGCCCTACCTTGGAGCCGGCTGACTGTGGACTGACACTTCTACACACTGTGAGCCAAAATAAATCTCTCACCCTTTAACTTGTGGGTGTTGGGTATTTTGTTCCAGCAACAAAAAAGCAACTAAGACAAATATTGTGATGATTTATGTTTCACTTCTCAGTATTTTACAGTTTTTGTTGTATTTGCCTTTCAGCCACTTTGAGTTACTTTTCGTTTATTGTGCAAGGTAGAGACTCAACTTCATTCATTTGACTCATTTTTCAGAAATACTATTCTCTCTGAATTGTCTGAGAAAAAAAATCAATTGACCATTAATGCTGCGAGGGCTTATTTCTGGAGAATATACATATATTCATTCTTCATCCTTATGCCAGTACCACACTTTCTTAGTTATTGTAGCTTTGTAGTAAGTTTTCAACCAGAAGGTGAAGTTTTTCAATTTTTTTCATGTAGTTTTGGGTGGAATATCTCTGGGAATTTTAAGTTTTGCAAAGGAGCCAGCCTGTCAATTTTTGCAAATAACTCAGCTCAAATTACAGTGGGGATTGCATTAAATATGTACCCTGATTTTTGTAGTATTGTTATTTTAACTGTACTATTTTTTGATCCGTGAATGTGGAATATCTTTCTGTTTATTTAGGTCTTTCATTTCTTTCAACTAAGTACTGTAGTTTTCAGAAAGTAAGTTTTGTACTTCTGTTAAATCTAAGTATATTATTCCTTTGATGCCATTGTAAATGGAAATATTTTCTTAATTTTATTTTCAGACTGCTTGCTAGTAATATATAGGTCACTGTGATCTTAGGGAGTCCTGTCTCCTCCTTCAGTTTTCCCAGAGAAAACACCTGGAAAGTCAGGGTTCAGTGGGGAGAAGGAGCTAAGAAATGGCAGTGAGGTGAAATACTACCTGTCACCTCAGAAACCTGCTGATAAAACTTGGGGGTCCCTCCTCTTAAGAAGGGATGAGAATGATCCCAGTAAGATAAACCAAATCAAACAACAGTTATTGCTTGGTTACTTTAGTAAAAAAAGACAAAACTGAGGAGAATATTGGCAACAAATGTAAAGGGTCACTATGCTAGGTTTACAGATTAACAAGAAAAACAGAATTTTTCAAAGAAAAACAGGAATAAGCAGAGAACTCCCAGAAGAGAAAACACTGATAGTCAAATGTTTAACCCAGCTGGGCGTGGTGGAGGCACACACCTGCGATTCCAGTCCTCTGGGCTGCTAAGTCTGAGCACACCCTGGGCAGCTTAGCAATTTTGTGAGCATTGGTCTCAAAATTTTAAAGAGGGTAGGGATGTAGTTCAATGGGAAGGCCCTGGGTTCAACCTCCATTACTGTAAAAAAAAAAAAAAACTCACCTTTGCTAATCAAAGAGCCACATTAGCACACCATTTCCACTAGCAAGTTAGCAAGCAATTATTTACAATCATACCTGGTGCTATGATGGTTTGAATGGGGCTTTATATGATAGCATTGTGTGGATGGTGCTTCTTGTCCAACACCATCTCCCTCCCTGAATGGCTTTGCTCCCGAGAAGCAGGTGCTATGAGTCCCACTTTCCCTGAGGCAGAAACTAATGCACAGAGGTCAATTAACGTCCCAAAGCCACAGGGCCGATTTGCAGTGGAGCACCCACACCTGCTTCACAGCAGGCCGAAGGGAAAGTGAATATCAAACCTCCTTGGAGAGCCACATCGACAACCTGAAATTTCTCATTCCCTTTCACCTAGTCATTCTGCTTCCAGGAACCCATCCTCGCGTTTTTCCTTCCTCAGCAGCAGGTGAGTACATCCATTGTGAGGCTGGGCTGTGGGAACGTCACAATGTACGGCTGGGGTGTGGATCGGCTATCGGGCTAGCTCATCATGTAGCGCTAAATGAGAAGATGTAGTATGTGTATACAGTGCGCGCGCGAGTGTGTGTGTGTGTGTGTGTGTGTGTGTGTGTGTGTGTGTTAGGATGGTGATTTTTAATTTCCACACTGTATTCTTCCGCTTTCTACTTCTGTAGTCAGGACAGGCGCTGGGTGCGGTGCGGTATCCAGGGCCGTCGCCCGGGGTGTCTGCTCTGAGCAGGCCTTGGGCGGTGGCAGGCTGCTGTCTTGGGGGCGCGGGGCCCTGTCTCTCCAGCCAGCGATGCAACGGGACCTCTCTGGCCCGGAAGGGGCCGGGAGGCTTCCTGGCGCCCTGGCGGCCGCAGCCTGCAGCAGAGATGAGGCCCCGCGGGGAGGTGCTGGAAGCGCGTCCCGCGGGTCCGGCCCAGGGCTCTGGCGCACAGTTGCAGCCTCGCTTTGGCCTGGGCGCTCCGACTCTACCAGGGCGCGGACAGGGACCCTGGACCGCGGAGGGGAAGCGTACAGAGGAGCGCAGCGTGGCTCCGGGCCGTGGGCGGAGAGAGTCTCCCGGAGGGTCACCCAGAGTGACTTCGACACCAAGTGGTCCAGGTGGGTGGGGCGGGGTGGGGGCGCTGCCTCCTCCAAGCCCGCAGGGTCGGGGGTCGGTGGCCGGGTGATGTCCCCTGAGCCCGCTCACCCCGCCCCGCGCGGACTCCAGCACCTCCATCTCCCAGTCGTCGAAGAAGCACTCCCAGCTGTTCGCAGCCGCGGCGGGCAACGTGGAATGGCTGCGGCTCTGTCTGAATCGGGACCACGGGGAGATCCGGAGCGACCGAAAGGTGAGGCCTTGGAATGCGGGCAGGGACTAAGTCCCTCGAGGTCCTTTTCATCGTCGCCACCCCGCACCACCACCACACACGCAAAGAGCTCCTCACGCAGTAGTCACCTTCTGAAGGTCTGACTGCGGTTTCCAGAGACGTCCTTTCTGCGTGAAGAGTCAGTCCTACTCGCCTTGCCTAGGAGGCCCATCTTGGGGCAGGGAGGCAGGGTGAGCAGATGACAGCCCCGGAGTAGGAAGGGGTGTGAGCCCCCAGGGCCCACGCCTGGAGGGAAGCTCTATGGCTACGTGGCGGTCCCTGGGAGCAACGCTGCTCAGCCTTCTCCTGCCCCACTCTGAACGCCGCAGGGGTTCACTGCCATCCACTTCGCTGCCCACCAGGGCAAGCTGGAATGCCTGAAGGTCTTGATAGAAGAGTACAATGTTCCGGTGGACCTGCCCACCAACAGTGACCAGACCCCCCTCCATCTTGTCATCCACAAGGACAACAAGACCATAATAGTGCCCTGCATTCACTACTTGCTCAAGAAGGGGGCCTCCATCAACAGGTGAGTCCAGCCTGCCCCAGGAGACAGGCCCGGAGCCTGGGGAGAGGGGAACTCTGCTCCCTGGCAGGCGGCACCGCGCTGGACAGGCAGAGGAACAGTTGGGGACTGGTGGGTCGGGGACCTCACGTCCCACATAAAGCAGTGAATGAGCTTATGTGGTGTAGTGGGTAAGAAATCAGGCTCTGGAAGAGGACAGACCCAGTTCACATCCTGGCTTTGCCACTTGCTAGGAGACAGTGATGCCTTAGACAAATCACCTAGCCTCTAAGCCCCAGTGCCCTGGTTTCCCAATTCATGTGGACATTGGAATCTCTTGGGGGCTTCCAAAATACCAACACCTGTTCCCATTTTGAAGGTTGCGATAAATCTGTAGCATGGCCTGAGCTTTGGAAGTTGCTAAAGATCCCTGGGTGTTTCTAATTTGCAAGCAAGTTTGGGAACCACTGGCAGTGGCTCCATCTGGGATTTGGGAGGATGACAGTATGTATCACATAGTACTGCTGTGACAACTGAGAAAATGCCTGGCATGTAAGAGACTCTGTTCATTCAAAATATGTACTGAGTAGGTACTATGTGCTACTAAACACTATTCCAGAATCGGAGGGTACGGCAGTGAGTACACAAAAATATTCCCTGCCTTGTAAAATTCCAGTGCAGGAGTAGACAGTAAATTACTAAACTAATAAGTGAACAAATTCTGACAAATCATGGGAAGCGTTTCCATAGGAAGTAAAGGTGACGGGATGGGAGCAAAGGGCCAGGAAGTGGTATTTAAATTGCAACCTGGGGACGAAGGGGGCCAGCCATGCAAAGAGCCAAGGAGAGGCGTTCCAGGCAGAGGGGGCATCGGAGGCAAAGGGCATGTTTGGGAGAGAGAGTGGCAAAGTCAGAGGATGTGACCAAGGGAGAGGGTCCAGATCTTTGGACCTTGTGGGCCATGGCAAGGCAGGGGGAGGGGCTGGTTTAAGAACAGATGAGGTTAGTGGCTTCCGCACCAACCTGGCTCTCCTTCCAGCAGTTCTTCCCGGTCTCCTACCTCTTATAGTCAGATTTTTCTCTGTTCATTTAGCCCAAGCCCTCCCTGTAGAAACCTGAGTTCCAGAGGGGACAACGGACACAGTCGGGACCGCCCAGAAGCGGGCGGCAGAGCGGGTCTGGGAGCTGCCCCGCCTGCCCCTCTGACGGCCATGTTCTTCTCCTTCCTTCTTGCCCTCTTCCCTCCTGGCGGGGCCCTCCAGTCCGACCAACAGTGGCTTAACAGCCCTACACCTGGCAGCCCGAGAAGGCTTGCTGGGCTGCGTGAAGGCCCTGGTGCAGAGTGGTGCCAATGTCCACGCCCAAGATGTCACAGGCTGTAAGCCCATCGACTACTGCAAAATATGGAACCACCGGGCCTGTGCCCGGTGAGCTCGTGAGGACCACCTGAAGCCTGCCACCCACCCCCTTTCCCAGCGCCCTCTCACCCCTTCCCCAGGGCCCTCACCCAAGGCTGGGTGTGGATAACCACACAGGGATACACCTGCTGAGAGAACCCCTGCTCAGGATGTTACTGGCAGGGTTTTGCTGGGCCTTGCTTCTTTAGGTTAAAAATTCTTCTTCTTTGCCCTGGGGCCCTTGGCTCCTCAGCAGGAGAGCGGTGACCCAGCCATCACATCCCACTTTCTCCTCAGAGGAAGTAGTTAGCCAAAGAGGCCTGACAGTGGGAATGGTCGTCTCGCCCATCTCTACTCCAGCTGCACCCCCCACACCACCCAGACCCTCAGTATTTGCCAGTCTTCCCAGCCCCCACGGAAGCTCAGTCTCTGACACACCCCTGCCTTGGTGCCAGGTTCTTGAAGGATGCCATGTGGAAACGGGACAAAAAGGATTTTGCCTGTGAGATGAGGAAACTGAAGCGCCTCAAAGCCCAGCTGAAGCTCATGGAGCACAACTACCTGCTGGAGTATCAGGTAAGGGTGGGTAGGGCCGGGCACCAGCTGCTGTGCAGGCCCATGGTTGTGCAAGGGTAGCTAGAGGTGCTGCAACCCAGAAAGAGCCTCCACTCGCCCATACTCTGCTAAAGTTATTCTCTTATAAGCCACTTCTGCAGGTCACAAGTATAGTCCTATGTCAAAAAGCAAACATATCAAATCAACAAGTAATCACGAGGGCCAAGGATATAGCTCAGGGGCACAGTGCCTGCCTGGCAAGCGCAAGGTCATGAGTTCAATCCGGCACCAAAAAAAGTACAAAAAACCCAAAAACAAAACAAGTAATCACAAGTCTGGTGCAGTGTCCTTCAGGCTGAGAGTCTCTGATAAGGCTAGGCCCCTTCTATCACTGGGCCCCACATTATGGTTGACAAGAAGATGCAAGGCTGGGTATAGTAGTGCATGCCTATAATCCCAGCACTGGGGGAGACTGAGGCAGAAGGACTGCAAGTTGGAGCCCAGCCTGGGCAATTTTGTGACTTAGTGAGAATTTGTCTCAAAATTAAAAACAAAATAAAATAAAAATGTCTGGGGACGTAGGTCAGTGTGAAGGTTCTAGATTAAATCCCCAGTGCTGGGGATAAGTAGATTCATCCTTCCTTCCAGCAGACACGCAGCACGCACTCACCTGCCAGAGAAGCATGGTGCGGCCCCCACTTCTGCTGCTTGGAGTCTAGTAAGGAAGCAGGTTACATTCGCTTGGGGGGTGTAGGCAGGTGCAGGAAGGGTTGCTTAGGAGGAGTCTTCGAAGATGGGCAGCATTTGGCCATGTGAAGAGGTAGGGAAGGGCTGACCAGGGCGCAGGATTAGCTGAGTGGAAAGGTACGGAAGCATATGAGGACGCAATACACACAGAACAGATGGGGACCAGATGTGAGCTGGAGACTGACGAATTAGAGATCTGGCAGGGGTTCAGATCAACGAAGGACTCTGGAGAGAGGGGATCTTAAGCAGGTGTAATTATATAGGCTGCAAAACCAGAAAGCCCAGAAAGATGCTGGGGCTCCTAGGTGGATCCCAGAACAGGGACGGCTTCGGGGCCCTGCTGCTGTTCCACTGTTCCGGCTCTACTTCTCTCTTGTCCCCACTGTCGGTGTCACTGAGCCCTCATAGCCACACAAAGGTCCAGAGGAGGCAGAGCCCATCCGTCTCCCGGGGTCCTACGTCTTCCGAGAAGCCCCTCGCAGATCTCCACTCAGGGAATCTCCTGTTGGCCTCAATCACGTGTCCATTCCTGCTCCAATGGCTAGAACGAAAGGAAAGACATCTGCTGATTGACCTAGGTGTGGGGCAAGGCTGATGGAATTATGGTGATTGGCTTAGCCTAATCAGAGCCAACCCTGAAGCTGGGTCAATCTCCAAAGCATCTGACTGCTTAGCAACAGTCTGAGTGTAAGACACTGAGATAAACAGGGTGGGGAGATTCTGGAACAAGTGGAAGGTTCAATTCCATGGACTCGAGAACAGAGCTCAGCAGTCACTGCCGCCCACCTGGGGGCCAGCTGGCTGCATCTTCCCCTACATGACTAGGCCCACCACTCCCAAGAAACCTGTCCAGATTAGCTCTGCCCAATTCTAGGCCTTCCAAACCCTTCTATTTTGTCCTTCCAGGGCTTCACTTCTTATTTGTCCCCCTATTAAGTCAGAGACTCTTACAGCAGGATACATCAGATTGGGCATTCCTCTTGGGGGGGGGACTTTTCTCCACATAAGGTGTGTTTCGCTTAGGGTAGGGAGTGTCTTTCTGCTTGAACTGGAGGCTCCCCACCGAAGAGGCTTCACTTCCCTGTCAGTCTAGGAGCTCTCTTAGGGCAACAGCTGTCTCCTCCATCAGAACAAGGGCTCCCCTAAGGTAGTTGTTCCACTCATCAAACTTGGATGTTCCCTACAGCGAGGACAGTGTCTTGTCAGTTAGGCCTGAGGTTTTCAAGGACTGCAGCCACAAGGCCTCACTCCACATATACACAGGAGCAGCCCTCCACCACGGTTGTGTGCTTTTTGTTGCAGAAAGAACACCAACTTCTGAGAGAAGCCAATTTCCGGCAGTGGCTCCATTGCAAGCAGCTTCAACACCCGGTCCCCAACACCGAGCAAGAGGCTGGTACCCCAACTTGCCCCAGTGCCCTCTCTGAGACCCCTAGACCCCAGATTTCCAAGAGCTTCTACCGCTTGGTGGAAACCCGGCTGCAAAACATGCCTCAGCCTAAGGCGCCACCCAAGCCAATCTATAGGCAGCCTAAAATCAGTCGGCCCAAGTCGTGGAATCTTAGCAATAACCCTGCCAGATCCCACACCCCCACCATCAGCTGCCCACAGGACATTCGTCTGGGTGTTCATCCAGACCCCTGCCAGGAGCACGATTTCTCCAAATTCCTGGAGGTGACTCAGGACCCACATGGTGGTGCACAGCTGCGCACAGTGGATGGCCACTGGGTGGCGCCTGTACCCCCGCTCCCTTTCGAGGTGATAGTCCGCATGCTGTATCCAGGGGTGAGACCATACAGGATGCGGGTGCCCCAAGGGCTTTATGTCAAGAGCATACTGGATGTACCCCAGAGGCGGCACATGGGCCAGGATGCCTTTTGGACAGACGCTATGGGCATGAACCTGCGTGAGACATTTGACGAAGCCTTCCTGACAGCCATTCGAGCTCATCGAGGGTTCCCTGCCTTGCCCTCCGCTCCAGCCCCCATGTAAAGGTGGTCTGGCAGCGCCTGTACCCAAGGCTGCCCGCTGAAGGCTGAAGTGTGGTGATCTGAGCTGTGCAGGAAAAGGGGTTGGCCTATGAGCTTCCCACTCCCAAGCTCCAGGACAGGATCTCCCCATCTGCCCCCCCAAAACGCAGACCCCAGGCCTCCTCCTCTCTGCAAAGTATCTTGGCTCCCCCAGAGACCACAATAGGACAGAGCCCCAAGGTTCAGACTGGGTGCCATCACTATTCTGCATGCTAACTATGTGTAAGCGACTTTGGTTCCCCACCGCCTCCTCACTTCTCCCCCAGCCCACCCGGGACAAGGCTTCCGGGATGAAGAGATCCCTGGAAGTTCTGTCTCTTGTTCAAGTTCTTTTCCCCTGTAGGCTCTAAGTGTTTACCCCCACCCCCTCTGTGGTACTGGAGATTGAACTCCAGGCCTTCACACTGAGCTATAACCCCAACCTGCTTTGTTTTGATTAGGGAAGGGGGTTTGTTTGAGACAAGGAGCTCAGCAGCTAAATTGCCCAGGCTAGACTCCAACTCAGGATTCTCCTGCCTCAGCCTGCCAGAGTGCCGAGATTAAGGAGTGCACTATCATCCTTACCATTCATCTGTAGATCCTCATTGGTTGGAGGAAAGCTATTCTGTCACCTAGCGCATGATTCCCTGCTATTGTGGATCACCATCCCTTACTCCCAGCTGCCACTCAAGTTTCCACCATTCACAGGTAGCACATGTAGGGAGAGGGAAGATCTGCAGTTTCAATGTGAGACTACAAAAACACCAGTATTTCCTCTAGGAAGCTACCTGGGGTCCCCTGCAGTCCCCTCATACAAATCACAGCTCATTCATTAAACAAACATTTATTGAGTGCTTTCTATGTGCCAGGTACCAAACCAGCACTGTTGATACAAAAATTCAAGGGCAGTCCCTGCCCTCAAGGAGCTTACAGTCTAGAGGGGAGAGAGATTATAAAGCAGGCCAAGTAAGCCCAAAATGCTCTGTGTAGTGTGTGAGGGCTAGAGATGGAGGGGACATTCAGAGCTCTCTGGAGGAAGTAAAATCCAAGCTGAGACTTGGCGAAGCACAAAGGGAGTGAAAGAAAGGGGAACCAAAGTGGTGAGCGCAAGCCTCAGAGTCTCTGCCTGTGGGAGGCGGGATGCCCCCAGGGCATGGGGATGAGAGCAGAGGGGGAAGGGAACAGGCTATCAGGAGACTCACATGCTAAGGGGTCTGGACTTTATCCTAAAGGTGGGAGGGAGCTATGGAAGGTGTTAGGCCGGGGAGTGATTTGATCAATTATATGTTCTGAAAGACAACTCTGGCTGCCTATGGGATAGGAAAGCAGCAGGGGGCTATCACAGCAAGCCAGCAAAACCCTGGTGATAATGAGGGTGGTTCAAACTGAGATGTCAAGAAAACAGATTTGGTAGTTTTTAGAGATTAGGTGTGGCGGTAGAAAGAGAAAGCAGAAACTTGAGAGCAAGCTTCCTGTCTCCTGAGTGGTGCAGGGCCCAGGTACCCAAAAGGGGAGGCAGGTTTGCAGAGGACAGCAAAGGTACCATGAATCTGGGTTGTCCATGGACCCGGAAGGCAGCAGAGCTGATGCAGAGGATTGGGAAGGATGCTGCGACTGTGGGCCACACACGATTCCTCAGCAGAGTCCCTGGAGCCATCAGCATGGTTAGGCTTCCCAGAGAGCCCAGTGTGCATGCAGCAAGCAGAGAAAACCTAAAAGGAGACTGAAAGGAGCATCTAGAGACAGGCAACCAGCCACAGAGAAGCCAGGGAAGCACAACTCAAGAAGGAAGAGGGATACGCATGGCAGCTGCTCCAGGATAGTCTGCAGAATCTGCTGGATTTCACCTGTGAGGCCCCGGCCCGCTCTGGGTGCCCCAGCCAACAGCAGCGTGAACGGAGGACACAAAGCCACCTCACTGCGATGAGGAACAAAGTGGATGGCAAGGGAGAGTAGGACCAGCTGCCAGTCCATCGGTGAGGACACTGGCCTCATGTCCTCTCCTTGGTCCGCACAGCAGAGAAGGGCCTGGCAATCTCACTTGCATCCAAAGACCAAATGTGCTAGTCCTCCCAGGGAAAGCAGGAGGCTGGTACAGAAATGCTGAAGCCAAGGAAATAAAAGGCTATGATGGGATTTCAGGCATGACATAAAGATGTTCGAGCACAGGGGTCTTCCCAGTGACTTAAAGGTGCCACTGGTGTACAGTGCATCCTGCACCTGCCAGCCTCACTGTGAGGTACAGGACATGGCCAGTGAGGGCTCTCAGGGGGACTTCATTCCAATATGTACTGTTGAGCACTTGCAAGGCACTAGAGATGGAGTGCAAGGCCAACACATGCTGGTCTGTGCCTGAGCCCTGGCCTGCCTTCCTGGAAGGCAGAGATCATCTCCCCAGGAGCCAGGAGCACACAGAACAGAGTACCACACCTTGTGTGCTCTTAAGAGTGACAAATAGCCTCTCCCACCAACCTCATTTCATAAAAAAACAGTCTAGACCCAGGCTGCCTGGAAGCTATTTTTTTTAAGCCTGAGATAGAATTTCAGCCAGAAAGTACTCCTTTTCCTCAGAGGAAGACTTATAAATAGAATACTGCGGATGTTCTGAAAATCTAACCCAATCCTAAACGGTCTCTTCTCCTACTCCCAGCTTGACAGCCACAGAGCCTGAGGGGAAGAGATGGAAGAGGTGCGGAAGAAAGGCCGCTGCTGGCCCCGGCCCCCTTGCGCCTCTCTGCTCCTCATCTCTGCCCCCTCCCTCCAAGGACAACAATCTCTTGAGAAAGGCAAGACCCAGACCCAGGAGAGGAGTCCCTGGAGCAGAAAGCTAGTCCAGTCCAGGCAGAAAATTAGCAGGAAGATGATGAACTTTTGGGATATTAAGGCAAACAGTGCCACCTAGAATCTTTATTCAAACAGGAATCAGCAATGGGACAAAAATCACAGTTCAATAGCAAAAACCTTTTCTCTTCGAAGTGCCAAGCTGTGTCCCTCCCTATAGTCATCTGCCCAGGGAACTTTCTACCGGCTGTTCTCCAGCTTCATGGACCCTGCCCTGCCTCCCCTGGCTGGGCTTGAACCTCCCAACACACCTTGGGAAGGGGAGAGGAGGCTGAGGAACTAGGCCACCTGTCTAAGCAGGCTTTGCCACCTCCCCAGTGGCCTGTGAGGTTATAGCCCCTGGCAGGAAGATCCAGCCAAGCTGAGCCCCCAAGGAGGGTGAAGATGGGGCTTCAGGACCAAGGGGAGGGAAGCCAGGGCTGGTGGAAGGTGTCTTCCATGCTCCCAGCCCCTAGTTAGCACAGAGGCCCAGGGGCCTGACTTCTGATCTTGCCCCCACATTCCCTCCCCAAGGGGGTCAGTATATCTTCTGACGACTGGGTAGAATGGCCTCTTTGATGAAGGAGAAGACAACCAGGATCCCTAAGCGTTTTCCCCGCTTGCCTTTGGTGAAGTAATTGGAGACCACGTCATCTGTGGAGACACAGGGAGATGGGCATATGAGACGAGTGTGTGTGTGCACACAGCCTTCCTCCACCCAGAGCCCCAGACCTGGGCTGGGCTCTTGTTCCCTCACATGACTCAGGCCTTGAGGTATCCTCCCACCCGGCCCATTACAAACCCCTCTCACCTCCTGGCTGCATGGTGGAGGGCAGGACATTCTCTCCAGCTGAGAGCGACACAAAGAACGCGAACGGGATTATCCACAGGCAGAAGGTGAAATAGGCCAGGACCTGGCAGCAGAGAGGCACCGAGAACGGGCTGGGCGTGGTTACCTGGGGCCTTGGAGAGGTGACTAAGGGTACATAGAAGGCCTGACCCTCCTCTCCACAGGGCCAGGACATTCTCAGAGATAATTCAGTGGGGAAAGGTGGAAGCTGACAATGACTGACGGTGGCCATGCTCTCCAAAGAAGTGCCCGTGTTCTTTGCTGGGGCTTCAAACTGAAGGCCCAGCAGAAGGGGGAGAAAACACTGACAGGCCGCCAGGGGGAGCTGGAGCTCAGGGTTTGGGCCACTGCTGCCTGGAAGTCGGTGCCCCAAAACGCCTGAGCAGTGTTTCTTCTGGCCTCAGGATAACACCATTTAGGACCCAAAAAACTTACTAGGGGAAAGCAGTGTCCACCCCAGTCTAAGGGATCTCTTCTGTTCCTTAGCCACCCCGCTTTAAAAAACCATGCACATCATGTTTCATTTTATTCAAGATGTGATCTCTGAGTAGCCTCAGTTTCAGATCATGGATGAGATTATAATGCAAATCATCTGAGGCCCCATTACTCCTCTGTCCCCAGGACTAGTTGCATGTGCAGGACACTTCTTACCTCTGAGAAAGGATAATATTCTTCTGCAAAATACTGAAATGCTAAATAATGATTCACCACCACTAGTCCTGTTAAGGGAAGGAAGAGTCAGTCAGTTTGAGGGTATGACAGAGCTCGACTTCTCAATGTCAAAAGGCCCTGGAGGGCTGGAGGTACAGCTCAGTGGGCTAAGTGCTTGCCGCAAAAGGCCCTGGAATTGGGAGTCCTCACATCTTACTTCTGACTCAGCACCCCAGAAAAGAGCACGGCTTTGGGCCAGTACACTACTGTCTAGAACTCAGTTCCCCATCTGTCAAGATGGGAGGATCAGCCCTAGCCTGCTCACTGCAGAGGGCACAATGAGTAAAATTAGAAGGTAGGGAAGAAAGCCATGGAATGTTATAAATATGAGGCTTCAGTGTTACATAACCCAAAACATCGGGACCATGAACTGGTTTTTACTGAGAGTGAATCCTAAAGCAAGCTCTCCCAACCAGGTGTTGTGGTGCTTGTAATCCCAGCACTACAGGAGGTTGAGGCAGGGGGATCACAAGTTCAAGGCCAGCCTGGCCAACTCAGTGAGACCCTTTCTCAATCAATAAACAGAAGCTCTCCCATGTGCACTAATGGAGGAAGTCACAGGTATATAAACCAGACCTCGTAAACGGGATTCCACCCCAAACTGGGTCACAGGGAAAAAGCCTCCTCAAATAAAGGGACACACTTTGTAGACATTTTGAAGTACAGTCTAGGATTCTTCAGAATATGGAAAGGGTTCCTTTCCCATCCTGCCCGACAGCAACTAGTCCGAACTGCTATGTTCTAGTTCCACGCATACCTTCTCAGTGTGCAACTGAGCTTATGAACAAGCAAGCAGATCTACGGGACAGGCTGCTCAGAGGCAGGCATCGCGTTCTGTTTCATGATGGGATGAAGCACAGGCACCAGAAAGAATGAAACTGAACCGCTCACACCGCCCCCTTCTCCCCCCTTGCCTCTCTCCTCCTAAGGCAAGACGATGCCTCTGTCAGGTGCACCCACATGCTGACGATAAGGGATACCAGAAGCAGGGGCCACTAGACCTTTCCGAAAAGCTCCCTCAGGCATCTAGTGGCAGGCTGAGGGAAAGACAGAAGGAAGCCGGGAAGCCTGCCACCAGGCAGCGGAAGAGCTCTCCCTGGGATAATTCAGGAGAGGCCTGGCCTCTGGGGATGTTCCTCCAAAACCTCCCTTTTTCGTAGTACTAGGGATTGAACCAGGGCTTTGCAGCTGCTAGGAAAGTGTGAGACCCCTGTGCTCTATCTTCACCCCTTTTTATTTTGAAACAGGATCTTGCTGAGTTGCCCATGCTGGTCGCAAACTTGTGATCCTCCTGCCTTAGCCTCCCAAATAGGTAGGGTAATAGGAATGCACCACTGTGCCCAGCCCTGCTGAAAAAATCCTATAGCGAAATCACAAGCATTCAGGGAAAGGATCTAGTTCTACTTTTAACACTATTACCTTCCTTGTGGGTATTCTTTTTCTAGGTTCTCTTACAAAAATAAAAAAGTAGCTCCATAACACCCCTAATTCTATTTGATATCCTGACCCAAGGCTAGGACACGCAGGAATGATTAGCAGGAAAACCAGCAAACCTTGTGACCAAATGCTTTCTGAAACCTCCGTGAACATATGCAAATACTAGTAATCACCTACTAGGTGCCAACTGAGTTTCCCAACAGTCTTGTCAGAAACATCACCTCGGAACAGACTGAGCACCTGAGGCCCAGACAGTGGACACCCATGGCAGCCAGTGGTGGCAGGGCAAAGGCCAGAAGGCTGAGGTCCTCAACCCTGAGACAGCTGCAACCACTGACAATGGACCCAGAAAAAGGAGCCCCAGGAGGCACCGGCAGCAGGCCAGCATCCACAGCACTCTCCCAGCAGCCTGAAGCCCCAGTCTTGATCATGACTGTGGGCCTAAGGGCTCAACGGAAGCTGTCCACCCGCCAAGGAAGAGCTTCGGGCTTTTGGGGCCAAGTGGTTTCTTTCAGGCTGGCATTACTCAGTCAGGCCTCTGCCTCCACCAACCCATAACCTATCTGCTCTTCTCAAGTCCTCCTCCAAACTTCCCTGTTTGGAAAAGTCCTCTAAACCTGAGCCCCCAACCCTCAAAAATTCTACCCAGTGTGCCCAAGGCAAGCTTTAGGGTTCTCCCAAGGAAGAAGCCTGTATTCCAAACCTCCAGGAGAACCTCAGTGGCCTGTCTTCTTCTCTGCGTCCCCGTCAGTGTCCAGGACTGAGCTAAGTGCATGCAACCACAGGAGCTGCCCCTCCCCGCTCCCTCCCCTCTCACCACACGACAGGATGAAGTTAGGCGAGGTCAGCATGATGAAGGGGAAGGTCTGGAGGAGGCCAAAGTAGACGAGGTTGGTGAAGAGGCCCACACCAATCATGCTGGTGGGAAAGCGCTCGAAGACGTAGAGGCCAATCAGCACAGCCGTGGAGAACTGAAACAACCAACACAGTGCAGAGAACCCTTCCAGGCCACTGCTCACACTGTAAACCCACCTTGCTCTGGGCAGCCCTAGGCTCATGCTTCAGTCTCCTCATTTCAAAGTGCCCAGCCTGGGCCTCCCAGCTAGATTCTCAGCTCCCAAAGGACAGCATTTTTAAATGCCATTTCTCAAAATATTTTGATAGCAGCCCACAGTAAGAAAAATATTTTACATAGCCAACCCAAGAGACATATGCAGCTGGCAGAAATCTGTCTACCAGCTGTTACTCCTTTACTGGAGTCTTGGGTCCTAGGCTTCAATGGCAATGACGAATCTCTTTTTTTCTTTTTTTTTGGTCTTTTGAGACAGGGTCTCCCTAGGCAGTTCAGGCTGGCCTTGAGCTCACTTTGTAGCTCATGCTGGTCTCAAACTTGCAAATATCCTCCTGCCTCAGCCTCTCAAGTGTGTTGGGATTACAGGCGTGAGCCACCACACCCAGGCATAAATCTTTAGGAATGGAAGCCTTCCCCCAGGTCTGACGAGGGCAGGGCCAAGGCCAAGGGAGGTGCTCCTCTTAGGGAAAATTAACTAAATCAAAATAGAGGGCAATGAAGAAGCATTCAAAACTGTCCTCAGGTTCCACTAAATTCTAAATGCTGGGAGCAGGGCAAGGGCCAGAGCCAGGGGGAAGCAACCACGCGAAGGCAAAGTCAAGGGCCTGTCAACAAGAAGGACACCAGGCTGTGGCCTTAAGCAAAGGAGAACAAGGTCTGTAGGGCAGCAGCGCTGCTTGGTAAAGAAGCCCTGGAAAGATCTGGGCCCAAGAATGCAGACCCAAAGGGCTGAGCACAGAGCAGGGAGGTAGGCACGATCCCCTCAGGCAACAGCAGAGACAGGGCTCTCACCATCCAGGTCAAACTCTCCCCACCTTGTTTTGAGACAGAGCAAAAGAGGGAGGGGGCTCCTGGGGAAAGGCGCCACTTACCCAGATCATGTACTTTATGATTCTGCTGGTGGCCATTGTGTACTCCTCTATCAGTTCTGCCAGGTAGTAGAGCCCAGCGGCTGGGAGGAGGTCAAAAAAGCAAGCAGGGGGAATTATCAGGTGAGCTCACTCCTACCATCCTGATCATTCCCAACAACCCATGTGCTGCCCTTACACGTCTGAGAAGAGGAACCTTACCAGGGCAAAATGAACGGAAGTGAGCACAACGCTCGCCTCTGGGCCAGAAAGCATGTTTCACTGACTTATTCAACAAACACCTGCGGGTCACTTAGTACGCCCAGGTGCTGGGCTGAGTGGTGAGAATACAGAACAAGACAAACAAAGTCCTGACCCCTGGCCCAGCTTGAGAAGGGGATGGGACGCAGGGAGCCAGGCAAGCCCGTAGGAGAAGCTACTTTAGGACAAATACAGGGCACTGCCGCACCACCGTCAAACCTCTACGGAGAGCTCTTCCGCAGGGAGGTGAGACCTCAATTAAGATCGAGCAGCACCAGCCTGAAGTGGGGGAAGTGTCCAAGGCGGCGAGCAGCAAGTACAACGGGCCAAGGGACGGCGGCGGGTGTGGGGAAAGTTCGGCGCGGTGCGGTGGGCCCGCGAGCGAGGGAGCGGCTGGCAGTTCGCGGAGGCGTGGTTGTCGGGTCAGGGCGCTTAAGTCACCCTTTCCCTGGCACAGCTGGGCGGACTTTGTGACATCTGGCACAACCCGCGGACAGGCGAGGCTGCTAGGCTCAACAGCAAGGGCCGAAGGCGGCAGGCCAGGAGGTGAAGCCAGGGGCCGCCGCGCAGGGAACCCCCCACCCCACTCGCTCGGACACCCCGCGATGCGACCCCGGGCAAGCACAGATGCCGGGGCGGAAGCCCGCGCGGGTCAGGGTCGCGCACTCTCACCGACGGCCAGCGTGATGAAGCCCACTTGGATGAACAGCGACAGCCAGCTCAGCACGTACATGAACCACATGGCGCCCCCACCCTGCCCGCCCCCGGCCGCCGGGACGGGCCTGCGCTCTTCTGCTTCGGCGACACTGAGTCCCCACCGCCACAGCCGCCGCCGCGTACCGCCCTGCGGACGGACGAGCGCGCGGCGCCGCCGAGAGGAGCCCGGCCCGAGTGCCGCTCCGTGCCGCGTGTGCACTAGCGCCACCTGCCGGCGCGGAGGTCCCGATTTCCAGTTCCACCGAGTGGACAGCGGACAGCTGCAGCGTGCAAGACAGGGGACAGTAAGTGGAGACGAAAACCAGGCATCCCTACAGTGGCTCAGAGTCTAGGTTTACATTGGGCTTTCTCTTGCTGTCGCAGGTAACAGGGACAAAGTTATTGAATGCCTATCATGTGTCATGAGCTGTGCTAAAGGCCAGGCTTTGTTTAGGGCGGAAATTGATCAGATGATGATGTTTTCTGAATCAGAAGCTGGAGCCAAGGGATGTAATACATCTAAAAAGCCTTGAGTTGGTGGCCTTCAGGCCTAACTCTCCTTCTAGGATGAGTTCTTCTTAGGGTATCTTCTACACCTTTACAACGCCTGCACCCTGCCCAGTGCTGGGTTCGCAGGGAGCCCACGAGGCTGTGACCGCGCTTACTGCTCTTCTGGAAGCTAGGAGCGCACAGAAAGGTGCAGCCGTTGACAAGAAGTGCCCCATCTAGTGGCCAGGACGAGCATTTTTTAAAAAGGGCGAATAGTGGTATTTTGCCATGCTTATCTCAGAATCAAATTTTTGATGTATAAAAATAAATACCTATTATTTTTAAAGATCATAAGATTATCATATGACCCAGCACTTCCACCTGTAAGCAACAGCACTTGCAAAACCATGTCCGTAAATTTAGAAGGGCCAGAAAGGTGGAAACAACACAAATGTCTATGGACGGATGACAGGATAAACAATGTAGCATATACGTACAACAAAATATTATTTAGCCTTAAGAATAAATTAAATTCTGACACGTGCTACAACATGGGTGAACCTTGAAGATATTAAGTGAACAAGTCAATTACTTGAAGGGTGAAACTTGAAGAAATGGATCCATTCATATGAAGTATCTTTTAATAATTTTAATGAAGTCATTAAAATTATATTTTTAAAATTTTATTTTAAAAAACAAAAGAAGGAAAGCATATTAACAAACAGACATCCATTTACAAAGTAGCATAAGAACAATACAAGCAATACTGAATTACAGACAAAGTGGTAGGAAATTAACAATTGTTGTATTACATATTGATATCTTCAAAGTGGTTTCTCAGGGAAACAAATAGAGACATGCAAACTTGTTCAAATAATTAATGATTAATTGGTTCTTTCAGTAAAGCAATAGAAGTCAGTAGTACAGCTATGTTAGCTATCCTGTATATACGTATGTACATAATTTCCCCTTTTTTCTCCTCTCTTTTCCCTCATCCCATTTGCTTTTTACTTTTGAGCAGTTTCCTTTCATTTTGCAATGTCTATCATTCCTCTTAATTTTTTTCACTCTTTCAGGTTCCTGTACTAGTGAGACAATACATTGCTTAAACATGAGATCTGATTTATTTCACTTACAAGTATGGTCTCTAGTTGTGACCATTTACCTGTAAAAGCCTCGAGTTTATCTTTCTTTATAGCTAAATAATATTGTATTATATAAAAATACCACAATTTTTTTATCCATTCCCCAGTGGATGGACATTTGGGTTGCGTCCACGATTTAGCTATGACAAATTGTGCTGCTATAAACATGGGTGTACATATATCACTGTGAAATGATGTTTTCAGTTCTTCTGGGAAAATAGCCCAAAGGGGAATAGCTGGATTAAATGGGACCTCTAGACCTAGTTTGCTGAGGAACCTCCAAACTGATTTCCAAAGTGGTTTCACCAGTATGCATTCCCACCAGCAGTGGAGAAGAGTTCCTTTTTCTCTATGGCCTTGCCAGCATTTGTTACTGGTTGATTTCTCAATGATAGCCATTCTTACTGGGGTGAGATGAAATCTCAGTTTGCTTTAATTTGAATTTCTCAGGGCTGGGGGTATAGCTCAGTGGCATAAGCGCTTGCCTGGCAAGCGCAAGGTCCTGAGTTCGATCCCGGGTACAAGAAAAAAAAAAAAAGAAGAGCTATAAGTACTGAATTTCTCAAATGACTAATGATGTTGAACATTTTCTTATGTATTTGTTTGCCATTTGTATTTCTTTATCTGAGAAGTGTGTATTCATCTCAAATGCCCATTTCTGGATTGAGTCTTTGAATTTTGGGGGGCTGATGTTTTTTAATTATTTATATGTTCTACATAGAAGATGTTTGTCTGAGGGACAGTCAGCTAAACTTCTTTCCCAATTTGTGGGGTTTTTTTTTTATCTGCTGGTGATTTCTTTAGATGTGCACAAACTTTTCAGTAGGATAAGATCCCAGTAGTTCATTCTTTGAAGTGTTTCCCATGTGGTTTAGTTTTTGTTCATGGACTCTCTGCCTACCCCTCTGTCTTTGAGGTTTTTACCTACTTTCTCTTCCAATCGATTTAGTGTTTCTGTTTTAATATTGAGGTCTGTGATCCATTCTGACTTGAGTTTGATGCATGGTGATAGAGGCGTCTATGTTCAGTCTTCGGCAAGTGGCAAGCCCATTTTTCCAGCACCATTTATTAAGGAGGCTATGTTTCCTCCAGTGAGTTTGTTTGGTCCCTTTGTCAAAGATTAGGTAGCTGAGTGTGTTTGTGGTTGTGGCTGTTTCTTCCAGTATGTTCCATTGATCCTCTGGTCTGTTTTTTTAGCCAGTACTATATTGATTTTATTACAGTGGCTTTGTAGTATAATTTCAGGTCAGGGATTGTGATTCCACCTGACTTGTCTTTGTTGCCCAGGATTGCTTTTGCTATTCTGTGTCTCTTCTGCTTCCAGATCAATTTAAGGAATGTTTTCTTTACATCTATGAGGTATGCTAATGGTAGTTTAATGGGAATTGCATTGAATCTGTACAACAATTTTGGTAGGATGGCCATTTCCACCATGTTGGTTCTTCCTATCCATTAGCAAGGGATATTTTTCCATTTACTGAAATCCTCTTCGATCTCTTGTTTCAGAGTCCTGTAGTTTTCATTCAATAGATCTTTCACTGAAGTCATTTAAGGTATAAAGACAAGAAGTAGGATGATGGTCATCCAGGGTTGGATACAGTGACTAACGAGATGTTATTGCTTAGTGGGCACGGAGCTTCACTTTGGTAAGATAAAAAAGTTCTGGGAATGAATGGTGGTGAGGGTGCAGAACAGTGTGAATGCACTTAATGCTACTGAACTGGACACTTAAAATGGTTAAAATGATAAGTTTTGTATTATGTATCATTTACCACAATAAAATGCATGTAATTACAAAGCAAAGCATTTACACTGAAATACAAATATAAAAGATTTTAGAAAACAAATGTGTGCTACCACAATATGTGTGCTTCTTTATTAACACAACACAATCAAGTCTAATAGAAATTCTAATAATTTCCACAGTGACAAGGAAGGCACGAGTGTAAATGATACTTAAAAAGCATATGATTAAGAGAGTGGCAGATATTGCCAACTACTGTGAATCTGCTGCCTCCACTTATGACAGAAGGAAATGTTAAATTCCAGCTGGAGGTTACTGCCTGTAAAGATGGACACTTTTTCCCCTGCAAGTTTCTAGGTTCCTTGAATCTGTCTCCTGAATTCCACATCTTTTGACCTCTAAGACAGCTCTACAGCCCCTGCCAATAATTCCTGAGGGACATGTAAAGGGCAGTGGACCTTAAAAGATCTTTATTTACAAAGCTCCTTATTGCAGCTCTGTGAGAGGCTGAACTCAGTCTAAATGTTCATTAATAGGAAACTGGTTGAGTATATTTTGGTATACAATAAATCAGAGTCACAAAATAGACCAGGATGTTCTATATATACCCATATAGGACTTCTTTTGATGAAAGCGAAAGGATTGGAGGAAAGAATCCATATATATTTCTTTATATAAAACATCTCAAGAAGGATATATTAGAAAGTAGTAGAGCTGGGGCCTAATGCTGTCTGGTAGGCTGTTTGCTGAGCATGCATAAGGCCCTGGGTTTGATCTCCAGCATCAGAAAACCCAGATATGATAACAGCTTGCTTCCTTGGAAGAGAAGGGCCAAGGTTTAAAAAATAGGACGGTACATTCTCCCTTTCTGCATTTTTATATTCTTAAAACGTTGAACTATGAACGTATATTACCTATTTATAAAGTTTAAAATTAAGATGCGCATAGTATGCGGGACTTGCTGAGATGCCTCAGAAGTCCTGCCACTGTAGTCACTTTGTGAGGAAAACCACTGTGTGATGCCTCAAAGGTAAGAGGGCTAACCTTGGATCATGCGACCTGGTTATCCCTTATTGGACAGTTGAGGAACTTTATTCTCAGAACTTTCAGTGAGGTGGTTTGTATTTGAGGAACAGAAACATTGGTGAATAAAGAACAGTAAACTGTTTTCTTTTTCTTCAGTACTGAGGAGTCATCCCAGGGCCTTTGGATTCGATCCTCAGCAACCCCCACACTTTTCCTTTTTTTTTTGGAGACAGGTTCTTGCTATGTAGTGCAGGTTGGCCTTGAACTTGCTCATGTAGCTCAGGCTAGCCTCGAACTCACAGCGATTCTCATGGTGATTCTCCTGCCTCAGCCTCCCGAGTGCTGGGATCAGAGGCATGAACCACCACACCCAGTTCAGTAAACTCTTAATTAGTCTCATTTCATAAATATTTTTCTAAAGAGGGAGGAGACATTCATAAGAGGGAGGAAACACAAAAGTACCCCCAACCAGACCTAGAGGTAAGGAAAACTTGAGGTGCCAAAAGGCTAGGTTTTTTCACCATAGACCAAGCCAGCCCACACTGTATTGCAGGGCTGGCCATTTTTACTTGCCAACTTCAGAGCCAAGACTGGCCTTGGGAAGGCAAGCAGAGGATAGGAATTTCTGCCAAGAGCAAGAAGACAGAAGCTGCCATTTTCTGAGAGCCATGAGAAGCAGGCAGTGAGAAGGGAAAACCACTGCCCCATCCAGTTGACACAGCTTGGAAGGACAGGACTCAGGATGCCCCTGGGACCATCCCCAGCAGGGTATCAGGGTAGAGAGGGTGAGCCCAGGCCTCAGTTGGAGAAGGGATGGAAGTGAGCAGGAGTATCCACATTTACTTTGAGGAACTCATTTCAAAAGTGAACAGATTTGTAGGTTTGAAGGTGACTGGCTGTGCCAGATTGTAGATTGAGATATGGACAGACCCTTTACCTATACGTATGCATTCCAGTGTTACTCAAACTCCTTTAACTTACATAATACAGACATTCATAAGTTGTTTTGTGGTACAGAGGACCTAATCTAGAGTATGCTAGCACTGAGCTACATCTCCAACCTTTTTCATATATATATATAAAACTTTGAGAGAGGGTCTCAATTGTCCGGGCTGAGCTTGAACTTGTGATCCTTCTCCCTCAAGCTTCCCAAGTAGCTGGGATTACAGGTATGTGTCACCAGAGTGGACTCATCTGTGACCATTCAACGCCTGCATGTGTGGGGACCAATTCCTATACTGTATAGCCTACGAGGGGAATTTGAGGTAAGCTAAACATTTCAACACCCTATGGATCTTTTCCTCAGGAATGGATGACCAGATTGCTTCTTGAACTTTTGGCTAAAATCAAGGGCAGAATGCAGTAAGCTCTAGTGATTACAGTGTTCTTATTCTCTCTGTGCCAGCCACTGTTCTGGGTGATTTGGGTGAATTAAGCTATTTAACACTCACATCTAGTGTAGAAGATAAGAACTATTATTTTCTCCACCTCACAGATAAGAGACTAAAGTACAGAGAGGCCCAATACCTTGTCTAAAACCACACTGCTAGTCCTTGGGAAACCTGGCTCCACAAACGACGGGATTTTCCCTTCAAGTCATCTGCCTTCGCAGTCAGGGTGATTCTGCCAGTCCGTTCATCATGTGCCTTTTGGCCAGTAGGCCGAGCCCTGCCTTATCTCCATGAAGCTGCCTGGTTCCCTGGACTTTTCCTCGTCTCCCTCTCCCTTCATCCTGTAGGGAATAAGAAATACATCTCAGGGTTTTAGCTTTGATTATCTCTGGTCCTCTCCAGCAGGTTCACTAATTCATCTCCTCACACTCCCACAGACTTGACTGCGCTTTCGGCTATAATGGGCATTTAATTGTATCTGTGGTCTCCCTGGCCACCTCAGTGAGATTTGTCCACCCCTCGGCATTGGGAAGACCACGTTGTGTCCCTCAATGCTGGGGAGAGCAGAGAGAGGGACCACGGCTCCCCTGGCCTGGTCATGTTCGCTGCTGCCCTCTAGTGGCAGCCAAGGGAGCTGGAGAGGACTTGAGCCAGGGGTGGGTTCTGGGCCTCCTTTAAAGGATTTTGGGAACTTTACCACCAGTCTTAAGAGTGAAGGCCAGGTCTGGGGTCCCTGAGAGCACACACATCCACATCACACCCATTATGCTCATGGACTACACAACATTGCAGACAGGGGCCACCTCAGCATCTAAGCCTCTGCTACTCCCGGCTGGCCAGGCTGCAGCTTATAGCTAATGCCCAAGAGACATCATGGAGTCAGACAGGCCTGGAGGCCCAGTCTCTCTCTCCTCCTAGCCCCTGCTTCCTCCTGCACTTCCTGTCTAAGCCTGCTCTCCTATCCATACGAGCCCCTCAGGCTTCCCAGAAGCATGGTATGGGGCCGGAAGATCTGAGGGTATATGTTCCCACGCCACTGCACCCCTTAACACATACCATGTCACCATCAGATGACCCTTTCTGAGGTCCCCACATGCTGGGCGAAGGGCCTTTCTCCTGAGATGGTCCATGTAGTCAGCGGGTTCGCTGTTTGGTATTCTGCAGTAGGGTAACCAGAGCAAACTTTAGTAAGGGAGGAAGCACAAGCCAAGAAAAACAGTGACTGCTGCACATAATCTGTCTGTCTGAGTCAGCAAGGCCCCGCGAGTCTTCCTCCAACATGGCTCTGCCCGCACGCAAGCAGCTGCCCTTGTTCCTGGCACCCCTCCCCAACCCCGTCGCATGCTGGGGGCCCCACTCGGGCGGCTGAAGAGCTTTCTCGTGAGAAGCACTCGAAGGACTCTGTGAGCTGCCTCAGCACTGTTTCAGCCAAGCTGCTGGTCCTAAGAGGACCCTGTGTTGGGGTGGGGTGGGGTGACGGGAATAACAAGAATGGGACTCTCCATCCAGGGCTGGGGCGCTGGGGAGGTGGAGGTCAGAGTCAGAAGCTGGCTTTCCGTGACTCTGCTGACATTTAAGGCCCTGGAATATTGTTAAATCAAAATTCTAGAGCTAAAGAGATCTCTGAAATCAAAGGATTTACTGAGCCATAACAAATGCTATCCAGGAAAAAAGGTTCCGCTCTCGGACGGGTTCTGTAAGCTAGCGGCAGCACAGCAAGGTAGCCACAGAGTTTGGAGAAAAAGAGCATAAACCACTTCCATGAACCTATCTTGACCACAGGTAAGAGAGGTGGGCCAAGGTGAAGTGCTCAGTTTTGGAGGCAGGAGGAAAATCCAGGAGACGCCAGTGTCACTCACTGATAAGCTGGGGATGTAAAGAGAAGGCAGTGGCGCCTTCAGGGTCATCCTCCTGGGGTTTTGCACAGGGTTTCAACCTGTGCTCAGCAATGTGAGTTCTTTTGTTTGTCTGACCTGAAGCTATTAGCTGACTAGTTTGTCCTATCTCTTTTCATCTTCTGGTCTGTATGGTCTGTAGCTAAATTTGGGACATCTCAGAGTTTTTCTCTTACAAATCTCTCTCTCTCTCTCTCTCTCTCTCTCTCTCTCTCTCTCTCTCTCTCTCTCTCTCTCTCTCTCCCTCTCTCTCTCTCTCTCTCTCTCTCTCTTTCTGCTCCTGAGTGGGAGGGTGGCAGCTGACTGATGGCGGTCCAATGGCCCTACACTGGGAACTCTCAGAGACAACCTTGCTCCTTACTAGCCACAATAGTAGAAAAACAGCCCTGTTCTGCCACCACTATCTCCCTACCACTATTCAAACAGCCTCTGGCAGTGTCCTGTGACAGGAATTCCTGATGAGAAGAAAAGACAGGGCTCTCTGACTTCCTCCCGCAGGAAGGAAGTCAACTTCCTTCCATAGAGAAAATAAAGAAAAGGGAGGAAATGAGCAGATTAGCAAACTAAGAAGTTTCTGGAAGGGGAGGCCCCTGTTCTACCTTCCACTTCACAAACCAGGCCAAATATATATATTGATATCTCTTGATCTATGAGGAATTCTTTCCTTATACTGAACGGACTGATCCAATTTTTCTCCTTGGAACTACTTGGAGAAAAGTCCGTGTAGCCACTACCCTCGGGAAAGCAGAACGCAGGTGTGCACAGGGCTGTTTTGGTCCTGAACCTACACCTGCCTGCTCCTCTTGGACACAGCCTACAGCTGTTGGCTAGGAGGGCCCTGCCTAGCCGCCCCTTCCTTCCGGCAAAGCCAGCCCCTTCAGCTCTCCCGACCCTACCAACGCTCCCACAGGAGACGCTGCCAGTCTCGGCTCTGAAACCCTGCGGAGCCCTGCCGGTCCTGTGCCCTGCCTCCCACACCAGCCCCACCTGCTCCCACTCTCGCTTCACCCAGGGTACCCTTCCTGCTCTTCTCCCTGCCTACTCACTTCTTACCAGTCTTTCAGTCCCCAGTAGCACACCTACGTCCAGGAAGCCCTGCTGATTGCTCCAGACCACTCTAACCTGTCTCTTCTCTGGCCTCCTGTGTGCACCCTGAGCCCATGGCCCTCACTGGGTCACTCATGGCCTCCTTGCGACTCCTCTTCTTAACTTTCCAGGAGCTTCTACTTGCTCACACACAGCCTGGCCAGACAAGGGGTGAGGCATGAGGGAGGAGCTCAGAAGCCTGTGCACTGGTGGACGCTTCTGCCCACCCTTCCCACCTCCCTGCCCCAGAGGATCTCGGGAAGGGCCCACCAGGTGAGATGGGAACAGCTGTCTCACACACACTTGGTCTGTGGCCAGGGATGTTGATACATGGGGGAGGGCTCAATTACATCTTCAGTTCATCCCTAGTGTGAAATCTCTGAGCCCAGCACTCCATATGAGCTGCCCTCCCAGCCAGCCCACCTTTTCTTGACCCCCCGCTCCATGTGCCTCAGGGTGGGTGACAGCAGGGATGTAAGTCTGGAGCCACAGCCAGAGGTCAGTAAGAGGCCAGGATCAATGTATGACTGGTTTATAGCACTGGCCTGGCCAATGTGTGTGTGTGTGTGTGTGTGTGTGTGTAGGCAAAGCTAAGTACAAATCTCTGCCAACGAACAGCACAGAATGGCATCTCCTGAGAGTCCCTTCAGTCTCCTTGCCATGGCCATCTGCAGCCCCGATGAGTGTTGAGCTGGCAGCTTATCCTCCAGAGCCTCCAGGTCAGCTGGGCAAAAGGGCATTATAGACTTCAGAAGCAGACAGGCGACAAACCTTGAGACACTCACATATACTGTGAGAAAGGCCCAGACAGTGCCCCTCAGAGGGCCCTGCAAGAGCTATGGGGGCCACACGGGCAGAGGCAGAGGCTGAGGGCTCAGACTCGCTCACAGACGTGGGAGCAGTCAGGGTGGTGCTGGTCCAACCTGGATGCCACCTACACACATGTGCAGGCTTGCACGCAGGCAGGGACTTTGCACCTGCCACCCTCCAGAGAGACACTCAGGTCAGTCTTCCCCCGCTGAAGGAAGCCCTTGGCTGCTTTGACATAATGAGAAAAGATCCCCCCACCCATGTCTCCTTCCTTTTTTCTTTCTCTCTCTCTCTTTTTCCTCTTTTTTCCCCGCTCTCTCTCTCTCTCTCTCTCTCTCTCTCTCTCTCTCTCTCTCTCTGTCTCTGTCTCTCTGTGAGACAGGGTCTTGCTATTTAGTTCAAGCTGGTCTGGACTCACTGTGTACCCAGGCTAGCCTCGAACTCACAGCAATCCTCCTGCCTCGGCCTCCAGAGTGCTGGGATTACAAGCATGCACCATCACATCCGGTTCTCATCTTCCCTTTCTTGCAACCACTTGTGATGGAGCCAGCCTAGTATTCTTCTCCAGGCCTAAGGGGCTCTCTCCAGGGCCGGGGGGCTTGGGAGGTAGAGGTCAAAGTCAGAAGCTGGCTTTCTATGACTTTGCTAAGGTCCAGAGCCTGTACTTCTACTGATGGGGAAGCAGGCAGGCAAGGTCTCCCAGCTTCTCCAAGACCCAGTCCTGGTTGCTGATTTCCCTGGGATTAGGCACTGTGTCAGGCTCGTGGCCCTTGAGAGAACCTGTCTCCAGTGCTCTGGCAGCCTATTCCATTATCTGCCAGTGGACTGTGTGGGGCAGCCCTGCTTCCAATTATTAGGGTGCGGTGTCAAAGCCAAGTCTGAGCTGTGGTTCCAGCCCGGCTGGGAGACCGTGGATTGTTTTCCCTGGGCACCTCTTGGAGCTGGGTGCCATATGGACATAGCTAGATCCACGTAGCTGAGGGTACCCACTGAGGACAGTCCCAGGTGCTGTCTGCATGACCAGGGGAGGGCCCTGTGGGCCAGCATTGGGACTGGATTTAGAAGAGGGGAAGAGCTTACCCTCAGATTCAAGCTGGGCGAAGGGATTCTTACTGAGAGTCATCTACCTGTCTGGGCTGACTCATGCCACAGCCGCTCTGACCACTCCTCTTTCCTCCTGTCCGTACCACACAGTGGAATCACTACTTGTCTCCCTCTGGCCCCACCCTCTGTCCTGCACCCATACCCTAGACATATGCACCAGGCCACCTCCGCATCATTCAGACCAAGGTCCCTTCCCCCAGGGCTTCTACCTGACCACACAAACTGGATAGCAGCCCCTGTCCCACCTCCTGGTTTTACTTTCCCTCATGAACTTCATTGCTATGTGACAGCATAGTAAATGTTTATGGACCATCCATCCCACTAGCAGGTAATTTCTCCAAAGATAGGGACTTTCACTTGTTTAGCCCCAGACCTCCCAGTGCGCATAGCGCTGAATGTCCTAACAGACAGGAGAAGGCATGCGCGAGTCCTAAGTGACAAACATGTGCAGACACACGTCCTGCAGACAGGTCTGTGAGCAGAGGCTGATACATTCACACATCTCTCTTGGCTCTGTTCCCCAGAGCCCAGGGGGACCACTACATCCTCCTCCCCAGAGGTGGGCAGCCTGCAGCTGGACTCTACTCAGCCCTCCCAGTGCTAACTTGCCCTGACACACTGGCTGCACAAGAGCCTCCCGTGGAAGCTGCAGCAAGCCCACCGCCATTGTGGTGGTTGCTAATTGGCTCTGTGTTGTGCCTTGGGTCACCGCTCGGTCAGCCATGGCTGATACCTTCTTCCCACTTGTCTCAGGAAAGGAGCTGCTGTCCTTTCTGCTTAGGCCTCAGCAGGCTACTGAACCGCATATGCCTGGCCATGTGGGACCGACTGGGCTATGAGTCCTTCTGATGGAGACCCCCACTCCATTCACCCTCAAGAGAATCACTCGGCGAACAGGATTGCCTTGGGTGGGCAGTTGTCTCAGGGACACGCTGTGATAACAAGGGTATGAGGAAGGGTCCAGCCAGGTATCCATCATCACCAGAGCCAGGGCTGCAATGCCACTAGAGAAGAACAGTGCTCCCAGAAACACTGGCTTTCCCTCAGGGTTCCTCTTAAAGTGCACACCCCCGAGTTGGGGGCAGAAGGAGAGAACAGAGGCCTGGAGAGTGGGAGAAGGAAACACCACGGACCACGCCTCGGTTATCCTCCCCCATCAGATGCCCAGGCTAGAAGCTGCTGTGCCCCTTGGCCCCATGTCCAAGCATTTTCCATGGGAGGCTTTCAGAGTCGCAGTAGCTGCCCCTGCATGGTGGCCATGATACTCATTTCTGAGGGATCTCAGAATGGCTTTTCCTCAGCCAAGGATGGCATCCTCAGTGCATACTGTTTTGCCTGATTTTTCTCCCAGTGCGGTTTGAGGTGGATAGGGGCTGGGCCGCTAGAAAACTCCCGGCTTCCTAAACAGGTTTACCCACTCGACTCTCACTTTTCAGGCCTTCTGAGCCCAGTTTCTACTCCTTCTCAGTTTAACCAGGGCTCATGCATTGTAAGGCCTGAGTCTCCTCCTAGTCTGGGACTAGAAGAATTCCCTCTTGCTCTGCCAGCTGTCCTCAAATCCTGCCTCCTCCGGGAAGTCTCCCCTGCTGTTGCTCTTGCCTGGCCTTGCAACTTGGCTGCATCCTTGCCCCATGTGTCCCCATAAGGAGGCTGCAGGTCTGAAGTACAGCAGCCCATGCTTGCTTTTCTTCTCCGAGTTCTTGATATCTGCTAGGGAGGGCACACAGGAGGCTGTGGGTGACACCTCCCAGCCCTGGTCTGGCTCCTGCTTGGGATTTGGAGAGCTGAAAGTCCCCTGGTTCTCCTCCCTTATGGGCCGGAAAAGGCTAGAAGAGGCCAAGATCTCACTGAAACAACCCTTGGGGGGAGATCTGGCTGCTGCAGGAAGAAAGTAAGAGGAGGGAGGAGTTGAGGGGTGCCAGCCTCACCCCTGCCCACCCCAGGCTCAGCTTTACCCATCCTCCTTAGCAGGGACGGGCTGGCTCCAGAAAATGAAGCCCTTGCTGCTAGCAGGTCAACCAGAGAAAAATAAAGTCCAAGCCTAGGGTGAGCTGTGAAGAACTCAGGGAATTGAAGAGTTTTGCTGCCTTTGAATAGGACTCAGAATCTGTAAGCTAGTAGATTATTTTTAAAAAAGAGAGAGAAATTGAAAAAGAATAGAAATTTTACTTCTACCTTACAAATCTGCTGATAGAATCCTTAAGTGAGTATAGGGCCTTCAGTGAATGAATGATGGGTCTGTTTTCTTCCAGAGTTTCCCACACTAGAAATGAGAGGAAACTGGGGAGGGGTATTGGAGACCTAATACTTAAGAGAAATACTCTGCTCATAACTTTGTTTCTTTTGCCATTAAACTGGACAGGTTTTTCTCCTTCAGGGCTTTTATGAGCCTTAACATACTAATGGCCCTGTCATTCTTGAAGATAAGGTTGGGGCAGATGAATTTTTAAGGGCAGGTGGATTTTCAAAGACCCAGTGTTCCCAAGGATCACAAGAGCCCTTTGTTCTAGAAGTACCAATTAACGTCTCCTGAGGGAACAGCAGTTAGGGAACAAAGCTGCTGAAATTATGTGTGGGGCAATGTCTCTTTCTGTCACTTGCAGTGACATATCAATCCTGGTCTTCTAAATTATTGGAGAATAATACTATAAAACTAAACACCAAACACAGATCCTAAAACTACTCAAGTTTTATTACCTATGGCATGGACTATTGAAGTCACTCTCTCAAATTTGACTTAAGACCTCTTTCCAGAAGGATTTCTTCATAAGATTATCTATTCTCTCTCTCTCTCTCTCTCTCTCTCTCTCTCTCTCTCTCTCTCTCTCTCTCTCCCCCTCTGTGTGTGTGTGGGTGTGTGTGTGTCTGTCTGTCTGTCTGTCTCTCTAAGGGGCCTTGCTGTGTTGTTTAGTCTAACCTTGAACCCCTGGCCTCAAGTGATCCTCCCACCTGAGCCTCCACACCCAGAACCCTGCACATGCCAGGCAAATGCTCTATCACAGAATTACCCCTCTAACCCTCATTCCATTTTTAAAACTAGAAGTTTTATGTTCCAGAAACCGTCTCAGTCCTGGGGAAACAAAACTGTTGGTCTTACCATGCTTTGGTAGGTCCTGGAATACCCAGATTGCCCAAATAGCCTGAAGAGCTCTCTGAGGCCTGCGGGGAACCCTGAAGGGGGTCTGTTTACACTAATTAAAGCCTACCAGCCCTTGCTCCTTGGTCCAGATTCTTGCCTACAGGTTACACTGTATAGTTGCTATGACTTGAATGTATCTCCCCAAATTTCATGTGTTGGAATTCTAAGCCGGCATTCACTCTTTGATCATATTTGGAATTAGAGCCTTTGGGAGGTAACTGGGGTTAAATGAGGTCATACAGGTGGAATCCCCATAATGGAATTAAGGCCTTTACAAGAAGGAAAGAGTCAGGCATGGTGGCACACACCTATAATCCCAGCAGAAGGACCATGAGTTCAAGGCCAGCCATCGTGAGGAACGTGGTGAGACCCTGTCTCAAAAAGGTGGGCTGGGGACACCTGCCTCTGAATGCTCCTGCTTCCTGTCCATGTGATGACTTCTGCTACCTTGTGACAGGGCAAGATCTCATCTGATGTGGCTACTCAAGTCTTTGATTTCCCAGTCTCTAGAACTGTAATTTCTTTCCTTTATAAATTACCGGTCTCAGGAATTCTGTTATAGTAACACAAAATAGACTACAGTGGACAAGGGAAGGAGAGATGGCTCTCCCGCGCACCTCAACAAAACACTCCAAGTCATAGGGTCACGGCTCTGATGCCGTACAGTCCTGCCCAGCCTGTCCCCTGCCTCCTGCACCAGCCCCACCCTGCTCATCTAGAGTACCCTTCCTGCTCTTCTCTTTGTCTGAGCACTTCTTACCAGGCTTATCAGTCTTTCAGCACCCAGTTAGCATACCATCCTCCAGGAAGCCTTCCTGATTGCTCCAGACCACTCTAACCTGTCTCTTCTCTGGCCTCCTGCGTGCACCTTGAACCCACGGTCCTCACCGGGCTCATACACAGCCTCCTTGTGACTCCTCCTGCTTCTTACCCTTCCAGGAGCTTCTACTTGCCTCACCAGCCAGTGTGTGAGGCCCAACATGTGCTCACACGCAGCCTGGCCAGACATGAGGCTAGGCATGAGGAAGGTGCTCAGAAGCCTGTGCGCTGCTTGATGCTTCTGCCCACCTTTCCCACCTCCCTGCTCCAGAGGGTCTTGGGAAGGGCCCACCAGGTGAGACAGGAGTAGGCTCTCTCCTGCACACATGCATCTGTGGCAGATGAAATTAACCTGGAGGGGGCTGAGAACCCTCAAGATCCTGGCAGGAAGATCCTCGCACTGGAAGTGAGGTTTGGGGCATCTGGAAGGGAGGGGCAGAACCCACGGGGACAGCAGAGCGAATCTTCCAGCCTCTACATTTCTCACTCTCCAGTCCCATTGCCCAGCCCTCAGGAAACTGTCCCTTCTCTCACTATGGCTCTCCCTGAGGCCCTGTCTCCAGTCCAGGCTCAGGCTCCTCTCCATACACTCAAAGGCAGACACCTGGGTTGGCCAAGCCCCAGCAGCTGAGGACAAAGCCCCTTTACATTCCCACCAGCCCCAGGAAGCCCCATGGCGGAGACCTGTGTGATTCTGGGACGGCCTGTGCCTTTGTCCCCAACCCTGGGCCACAGCTGGGGCTGGAAGAGGTGGTAACCTAGTCCAGGAAGGGTCCCACTGCCTAGCCCCTGCCAGGAGTCACCTGCTCCAGCCTCCCTCAGAGCACCAAGCATTACAAGACTCCTGGCGTGGCCTGGCACAAGTCTGCCCTCAGCCTGGTCTGCCTTGTGCCCCCGTCCCAAGGGCTTGCACCCACAGCCCTGTATATGAGGCTCTCCCCAGCCTTCTCCCTCACACACCAGAGAGCTACTCATCCACAGTGCTCAAAGGTTGATACCATGCACGAGTTTCGCCTCCTTCCCCAGCTTGTTCCATGAGGCACAAGGGATGCAGGTAAGGAACTGTGACTTTGTAACCTTTACACTCAGTATATAAACTGTTATATGTGTGACTACTTCACTAAAAAGAAGTACAGATCTGCTCAAAAATGTACACACTGGGAAAAGAAAAACTTGTATAAATATTTTAATGCTAAATTTATTGAGACATCATGAGATTAGTACAAGTTACTTTTGACCTCTACAATTACAAGAGATGCTCCAAAGGTGGCCATTAGCTTCCAAGACATTTATTAGTATGGCGAACTGCCGAAGTTTGTATACACTTTTTTGGTGGACTTGTATATTACACACATTTGATGGAATACTACTTGGCAATGAAAAAGAATGACAACTAAGACTTAGCAACTTGGGGGAATCTCCAGGGAGTTATCCAGGGTGAAAAAGAGACTCATACAACATAATTCCAGGGGCTGGGGATATAGCTCAGTGGAATAAGCGCTTGCCTAGCAAGCGCAGGGTCCTGAGTTCGATCCCCAGTACTGAAAAAAAAAAAAGACATAATTCCATTGATAAACATTTTTGAAATGACAAAGTTTGGAAATGGAGAGTGAATTAGTGCTTGCCAGTGCTTGGGGGAAGGGGCGGGGGTGGAAGGGGTGTGAGTATTAAAGAACAGTGGCTGGACCCTGGTGGAGATGGGACTGCTCTCTGTCTTGACCGGTTGTGGAAACACGAGCCTTCACATGTGATAGTACTGTGCAGAGTTACACACGTGCACCCACACATGAGTACAGGTAAAGCCAGGGAAACCGGAACGACTCGTGGGTCCCATTATGTCAGTACCTGGCAGATATCTCTGCAGAATTTGTCAGCACTGCTTGTGAATCTATAATTACCTGAATAGAATCATGTTTTAAAGGAAATATAATAGTACAAAAGGAAGACCTTGGGAAGACAGGAGCCTGGGAGAGCCAGGGCTCCCTCTCTCTCCCCTGCCCACTCCTCCACCCCGGGAGCATCGACCCACCACACAAAGACCTTTGCCCCTCTCTCTGGAGACACGCGGTGTTCACAGCTCAGCTTTCCATATCCAGGGCTTCAGTTATGGGCAGGAGATAATTCCTGATAAAGGAATGGGTCAGATCTGGGAGTGGAATTCTGTGAAGCTTAGCTTTACCTCGCATAGAAATTATACTGGCTCTACCTGAAACCTCTCCATATGCACTCACACTTGAGCTTCTTGTTGTACTACAGTATTGGGAGAGGTAATAATTGGCCCAGGGCCCAGTGATAGAATTGGGCATTCTTTTATTTTTCTTCCCAGTACCTGGAATTGAACCCTGACCTCAGTCTTGTCAGGCAAGTACTTATGCCACCGAGCTACTCCCCTGTCCCAGAATTGGGGATTCTACGATTATTTGAGCACCAGTGTCCTAACTCATCATGTTCTAAATGCCCATAATTCACAGGGTGTTGTGGCAGTTTGGTGCACTGAAAAAGGTCAGAGAGAACCGGGTTTAAACTCCAGGACAGCAGCCATCTACAAAGCCCCTTATCTCTGAAAGCAACTGATGTGGTCACTTTGGAAAATGGTCTGGCAGTTTCTCAAAAGTGTTACATAAGAATCACATGACCAGAAGTTTTGCTCCTAAAGCAGAAATATTTCAACAGATACTGTTGGTACCTGTGGTACACTGTGGTATAGCTGAGTGACAACATATGTTTTGGAAATGAAAAGGGATAAATTCCTGGTACATGCTACAACATGGCTGAGTCTTGAATAATTATATTAAAGAGGAAAGCCAGTGTGAGGGACCATGTCTAAATGGTCCCCTTACATTACAGAGAACTGATGAACCATGGAGTCGCACAGCAGAGCAGTAGTTGGCTCAGAAGGAGCAGGAGAAGCTGCTTACATGGGTTTTGGGGGGGGAATGATGAAAATATTATAATCATGTAAATACCCTAAAGATATCTCAATTATACACCCAAAGGGTGATGTGGTATGTAGACTTATTTCAACTTAAAAATGAAAACCAGAGATAAGTAAGGATGGCATATTTAATAGCCAGATATCCCTCCTTCCCTCTCTCTCTCTCTCTCTCTCTCTCTCTCTCTCTCTCTCTCTCTCTCTCTCTCTCTCACACACACACACACACACACACACACACACACACACGCTGCGATTCCAGAGGAGGTAGACTGGATGGAGGAGCACAGGAGGAGGGGGATATAAACACCCTTTGACACCTGACAGGGGGACAGGTTCCAAAAACTGCAGTACAGACTGAACGACCAGGCTCATGCAGCCTGTGGAATCTCAGCCAGGAGACTGAATGTCAATGACCAAAGGCCCTGAGGGGAAAGGTGCGCCCATCCACGGATGCTGGCAGGAGCCTCTCCTCACCGCTGCTGCAGTGCTGTTTAACTCTGAGTTTCCTGTGGCACCTACGGCACCAAGACAAGGATGGGTACTGGTTCTAAGCTGCGAATGAAATGGCTGAGTTCACCTGTAAGTGACTAGATTAAGGACAGCAGAAGACTGAGAAATTGTTTAGCTTATAAAAACTGGACCCAGTGCCCAGGTACACTTTCATCCTAGTATTTACACACAGACCCAGGCCAGACATCTCTACATGTATAAAACCCTGGACCTAGTGGTATACTGGTGAATATTTTTTTTTTTTTTTTTTTTTTTACTGGTGAATATTTAATGGCCACACTTCCTGAAAGTACCCATGGAAAAAAACCTGCTCTGTAGCAGTTACTGATTTCTGTGGTAAAGCTCCTCCCACAATGGTGATTTCAAGGTACAACATGATGTCTCTGAAAAGAAGCTAGAGACAAGGGCACAAAACTGAGTGTCTGTGGACTGGCGGAAGCTCCAGCATAAGTCACATTCACACACCTGCCCAGAGGTGCCCACATGTGTGGGATCACTTAGGTTCCTTCAAGGATTGAAATGCTAATTCTAATTCTAGACATGTTAATACAGAAAAATATATAAAGATGCTGCAAATACTTGCCTCTGTAGACACATTCAGTCCCTTGGAAACACAAAGACAAGTTGGAATAATTAAATAAATATGTGCATACCTCCATATAGATGAACACAGGCCAACACCTACACCCTTAGGAAAAAAGAGGGAATAAACCAACCTGATTTGCTCAGGTGGTTGCCCTGGCCAAAGCCCCACACTCCTCAGGGCAACATCAGATCAAGGCAGAAAAGGCCCCTCTTCTACCTCGCTTCCTTCCCATGGCTGTGAGAATTGAAGAGCAAGATGTTTATGCCAGTTGGCTCCACGTGCTTTGCACTCTGGACGTGACCCCTTTGTCTGGCTTGTAGCTATCAGCCCTAGCACCCCACCACCGCTCTCTCTCATGGTGTAAACTCTGATGGCGCTACCCTCCCTCACCCACATCAGCAGTGGGAGGCGTCAGCTTGCCCTACTTGGGTCCCTCCCTGGGGTCCTGTTTTGTCACATCCCTTTCTCACCTCCTTGCCCATGTCTTGCCCGGATAATTGCCTGCTCTTCCAAGTGTCTCCATGCTCCAAGCGCTCCTCTCCCATTGGCCCCACTCTCAGGAACCTGACATATTAATTACTCTAAGGCATAGCATGAGGTCACACTTGTACTGACAATTTCTAGGCCTAAGACACAACCACATGTCCCATCTGACCACATGTCCAATTCCTCTTTTCTCAGTTCACAGTTTTACTTCTCTTTTTTCCCAAGCGTTTCACCAGTCTGCTCTGCAATTACCTCTGCTAAGGAATTTGCTCTCCCCCTGCTTTAGTTCACAGGGTAGCATTTGCCTCTTTATGGCTTCTCAGAACTCTCAAAATGATTTGCGGAGTTCTTCTCATGTGACTGGTACCAAGTTGGCTCTGGAAAGACAGTGATGAGTACAAACAGATGTGGTTGTCTCATGAACTAAGTCAATACAATCTATTGAGGAACCTGGAGTCAAAATTCTTATGCACCCAAATCATAAGTGACTTGGCCTGGAAGATATTTTTCCACTGTCCTCTTACCACCCTTGTCTTGCCTCCCCTGCAACTACGGCCTCCCTGGGGTCACAGAGACAAAGCAAAGACAGGAGACGAGATCATACAGCTTGCAGATCTTAGAGAACATTACCGACCTCATGCGTATCACAGGAGCAGCTGCTGGGAGGCTGGAAGTTCAGTGTAAAGGGGCATTAAACTTTTACAAAGCTATTTAGAGGTTAGTGAACTTTCTGTATTGCAACATCTTTGCAACCTATCACAGTAACCACCCACACTTGTGATCAGCAGCCACTATTAGTGGTGTGAGCCTAGACTAATTACTTTGATTTTACAGTTGCAGTTTCCTCACCTATAATATGTTGTTAGAAATATCTGTCAATGGTCTGGGGATGTAGTTCAGTGGTACAGTGCTTGCCTAGCATGCATGAGGCCCTGGGTGAAATCCCTAGCACTGGAAGAAAAATCTCCGTCAGCTCATAAAGCTGCTAGAATGATAAAATTACAGAAAGATCTTTAAAACATTATAACATGCAACAAAAATTTATAATTAAATTTTGATTTAAGGCTTTCTTTAAATCAATTACATGGCCAACACGTATGTAATAAACAGGTACTAAGTGACTGAAATATTCTGGTTCAAATGGACAGGTGACAAGACATAGAATAGCAACAAAAACATTTGAGACCCATAACATGAGCCTCAAATGTAACTTGAAACTTTCTAGTAGCTGTATTTTGAAAAATAAAAAGAAGGTCAGCAGGGCATGGTGGCACATGCTTGTAATCTTCAGCACTCAGGAGGTTGAGGCAGGAGGATCACTGCAAGTTTGAGAGTGTGGGCCCAGCCTGGACTACATAGTGAGCTCTGGCCAGCCTAAGCTACATGGCAAGACCCTATCTCAAAAAAACAAAAAGAAAAAACCCCCAAAATAGAAAGAGGGGTGAGGAGGAGGGGAAGGGGAAATAAGTTGAATGAAGATATGCCACATACAAGAACCTAATAACCCCAATCAATACAACATACACCATAACTTGAGCTAAGATCAGTAATATCAACAAGAATGAGAACTGGGGTGGGGAACTGGAGGAGGGAGGGAGGGAGGAAGAAGGGGATTTTAAAAGCTGCCGTGGTACGCACATGTAAGTACGCCCCAAGATGACTGTAAACTGCATGAACTGCAAACAAATAGTAACAGAAAAAAATAACAAGAGACTGGCAAAACTAATTTTTTTTTTTTTGCTTTGAGACAAGGTCTCACTATGTAGTTCAGGCTGTCCTTAAACTCACCATCTAGCCCAGGCTGGCCTCAAACCTGTGGCAAACCTCATGCCTCAGCCTCCTCAGTGCTGGCATTACAGCTGTGCACCATCATGCCCAGCTGGTAAAACTAATTTGAATAATATATAACTTTAATCTGTTATATCCAAAATGTTATTTGAATATGTAATTTATATGAAATTGTTAATATTTTACATTTTTATACTATCTACAAAATCTTTTGTATTTTAAACTGACAGTACATCTCATTTTTAACTAACAACAGTTCAAATGCTCAGTAGTCACATACGGATACCGTGTAGGAAAGCCCACACAGTAAGCCCCCAATTTAAGAATGAGTTTCCATTCCAGGAGGATTGTTCATAAGTTGGATTCATTCCTAAGCCACCAGTGAGTCCCACAGAGTCCAGGAAACCTGTGAAGGTTTGCAACATGAACGTCTGTAAGTCAGGGACTTACCATACTAATTAGAAGTGTAAGTAAAAATTAGTTAAGATCTGTGCAGCTCTGAAGATACAAGAGTAAAAACATGCACTTCACGTGGTTTCTATCCCATAGAGGAAGATACTTCCAGTTTTCTTGCAAGTTGACAATATCTAATTTGGGAAACAACATACTAACCAAGCAACCGGCTGATTTCCCAGAAACCATCTACAGTTTGAAAGTAAATGAGGGAGAGTCTTGTCAGAGAGTGAATTTATGGTGCTCACTTTTAGAGTAAGTTTCAATATGTGACTTTGTCTTTATAGACCAATAGTTGTCTTTCTGTTGGCACTATTTTTAGAGATCACATATTTAGCAATTTTCCTTCCTTCAGTGACTTTGTTCAAAGAAATGTAACACTCTGAACCAAATGATTCCATTACATTGTCTTCCAACATAACCAAACCATTCATTATTTCAATCAGTAAAGATCCTTCAACTATTTCAAAACCACAAAGTAGTGTTTCGCTATTCAATAGTCCGTCTAGGGGCTGGGGGTATAGCTCAGTGGCATAAGCGCTTGCCTGGTAAGCACAAGGTCCTGAGTTCGATCCCCGGTACCGGGAAAAAAAAAAAAACATGCTATCAATAGTCCGTCTAAAATGGCTACTGTTCATGAATTTTCATTTCTAAAAATACCAGTATTGAAGCAGTATAACTGTGCCAGGGATATAGCTCAGGGGCATGAGCATTTGCCTGGCACGCTGGAGCTTATGAGTTCAATTCCTGGTACCAAAAAAAAAAAGGTATAACTGTAGGAATGTGACCAATAGCCAAGTATAACTGTGACACATATCACTATAGAGAATATTACCAGAATCCCTGAAGTCTCTATTCATACCTTTTTCTTTTTTTTAAAACAAGGTCTTGATCCAGGCTGGCCTGGAACTCATGGTGAGCTTCCTGTCTCAGCCTCCTGAGTGCTGGGATTACAGGCATGCACTACCATATCCTGCATTACCTTTTTCCTATCAATATCCCTGCCCCGGTCTCAACCTGACTTCTATTGCCACAGATTAATTTTGCCTGTTTTTGAACATCAAATAAATGGAAATATTTTATATTGGCCTTTGTTTATGAAATTCATCAATGTTGTTGAGTATTGCAGTAGATTATACCTAGGTGTGGTTGCCCACACCTTAATCTCAGCACACTGGGAGGCTGAAGAGGGAAGATCTTGAGTTTGAGCCTAGTCTGAGAAATTTAGTGACTTAGAAAATCCTGTCTCAAAATAAAAAGGTGCTGAGTATGTAGCTTAGTTTGAAGGCCCTGGGTTCAGTCCTCAGTGTCACAAAACACGTACATGTTACTTTTCATTGCTGTGTACTATTCTGACTAGTTATACAGTTTATTCTTTCATTCAATGCTGATACCTTGAAGGTTTTCCATTTAGAGGTTACAAATAGTGTTATTATGAGTATTCATAAGAACTCATTTCTCTTGGACATACACACACAGGAGCAAAGTAATTCCTATGACCACTGGGCCACAGAACATATTTATTAAGCTGGGCGTGGTGGCACACACCTGTAATCCCAGCACTCGGGAGGCTGAGGCAGGAGGATCGTTGTGAGTTTGAGACCAGCCTGGGCTACAAAGCGAGCTCAAGGCCAGCCTGAACTGTATATGGAGATCTTGTCTCAAAGACAACAACAAAAAAGAATATATTTATTAAACATCAAAAAAATCTTTGCAGTACTTTAGGGATCCCAAGTCTTTTGATATTTAAATCTCATGTTAGCCATGTAAGTGGGAAGTCCCCATTCTGTAGATGAGGGAAACAGCAAACAGTAATTCACCCAACGACATCCAGGTAGTAAATGATGAACTGAATCCTCCCCTTCAAACCTGGGCACTTTCTTTCTCTTTTAGGTTTTTTTCTTTTTTTTTTTTTCTGTCTTTTTGAGACAGTGTCTTGCTTGAATACTACGACACATACAGTTCTAAGGCTCATTGTACTACGGCAGAAAAAGAACTGTTTTTTCAAAATTGAGCAACTGCTTCGTATCTCCACACAAATTCCGGCTCACTTTGACTCCCACGAGTCTGTTAGCTGTTACTCTAAAAGTACCAGTGTGCTGGATTAAGAACCCTCAGTCTCTATGCTACAATGAAAATGTCACAGGCAGGCATAAAAAAAATTCTGCTCCTCCGATATTCTCTATGAGGTTCTGATTTACTCTTTGCTCTGCTTCAGTGTCCCAAATAGGCAGGAAGTGAGGTAAAGACACCTTCCAGTCTAAAAAAAGCATATACTGTGTACGCCAAAATGTTCACGTCAAAACATAACCAGACCCAGCTGGCTGTTAGGGAAAGCGGATCTTCACTAAAAATTTCTCAGCAAGGGCGGCAGTTGGGCAGGAAACAGGCCAGCTCCAGAGCAGCCCTGCTCCTGAGGATCCGTCTTCAGGCTGACCCCAAAGAGCTGCCAAGGACAGCTGTCTCACTCAGAAGAAGCCACAGGTTTACTCTCAGACCTGACCAGCATTTTCCTGCCGGCTCCCACCTCTTTTCCCAGTGTCGTGGAAGAGGAGCGGGGTGGTGGTTGGATGGCAATTAAAATGCCACTGAAACTATATCTGCTTGTTGCCTCCTACCCTCCGTCCACGCAAATACCCTCTGCAAAGAACTAAACTGGGTAAGTGCCGAACGCTCCCTTCGCGGGGATGCCAGGGCAGCACGGAGGGGACTATTCTTCGTTTCCAGCCGCTTTCTGCTCCTCTTGCTTCTGTACGCTCACGCGAGCGCTGCGTACAAACCTGCACACGTGCTTGTGCGCACACCGCGACAGACAGTGAGATGAACTTTACCGAAACTTCTCCGAGACGCCAGGTTTGCGCGCGCGGCTCCCCGACTTCAATTCCGCCAGAGCCGCCCCGTCTGCGTCACCCACTACGTCGCAGTCGGCGTGACCACAGGGCTAAGCAGGGCTGCCAGCAACTTTCGGGTGCCCAGGGACCGAAAAGGTCTTTGCGTATCGGATATCCCCTTGTGGCTGCTCCGCTTTGGGTCTGGGATACGTTCCGGAATACTGGGTCCAGCCGGCAAAAAACTGCTAATGACCACGCCGGCTTATCCTCTGACGTCCTCTCACCGGGGACAGCCCGGGATGAGGGGAGGAACGGAGAGCCACGCCCCGCGCACGCGCACTGGGGCCCGAGACGCATAGCCCGCGGTGACGTCACGAGGGGCGGTGCTGAGTTGGGTGGAGGGAGAGCTGCTGAGGGCAGTGGGTAGGGAAACAAACCGTGGGACTTGTGGTGTTGGTGGCAACAGCATGGCCGTGCTCTACGGAGGTGTGGAGGGGTGAGTGCAGCCCTACGGCGGGAGTCCGAGGGAGGCGGCCTTAGCCGTCTCAGGCCAAGGGCGGGACGAAAAGTGATCATGCAGGTTGACAGATGGCCTCTCACCTCATGATCCCACCACTTTGGGCTTCTGGATTGCGGAACCCTGTGGAGGAGGAGTGTGTGCACTGTAGAGGCGCCTCTGCTCAGCTGGCCGAGTGTCTTGCAAGAACTCCGTGAATGACAATGTCACGCCCCGCCCCCGGGGTCCTTTGTAATTCACTGCGGGACCACACCCCTTCCTCCCACAAACTCCTTACTTGGCTGACTTTGCTGTCTCCTTTTCCTCGTTCGTAGCCTAGGTGTTTTGCGCAACAGATGTCAGGTGTGGAGTTTATGGGCAGGAAGTGAGGAGTGGGAAGTGGGGTGGAGCTGGGATGAAGACCTTATCTGGACGCTGGTGCGAAACAGAACCATTCTCCTGATGGGCAGAGGTGACCTCCTTTCCTGTCAGCACAACAGGCTTCTCGGGCTGCAATGAGCCCGCGAAGATTCTTGCATTTTTCCCGCCCAGAGCTTGTCTGTTGGACTTTTGGTAATAGCTCTGACTCTGGGTGTGACTTTGGGTAAGACATTTGTCCACTTTGGTCTTCCGTTACCCTGTGTTTCAAGTGAGGACAGGGATGAACAAAATGATCGATTAATTGCTCAAGTCCCCTTGCAAGGGAAACACGCTGAGAATCTGAGTCAAATCAGGGCACGATAGAACATGACTGTTGTCTCAGCCTTTGAATTTGCAGTTGGATTCACTTCACTGGCAGCCACATCGTGCTCCTGACTTACAGACCCCAAGTGCTTTTCACATGAGTTGTTAAGGTTGAGCTCCATCCTGTATCTGTAGCAGTTTTTTTAAAAACTAAGCACAATATAGGAGTTTGCATTCATCCCTGTTATAGCAATCTGTGGGATGTAACCCATTTTTTCCGGTTTGTTAAAAGATTGCTTTGGATGTTGCATCTGCCACCCCATGCCTTAACTTACCTTTTGAAATTTTATGTCATCTTTGAATTGATCAGCAGGTCTCCAGTATCCTGAGACATTCCAAAAAGTCTTAGGAAACTTACATGCCACCACCACAGATATCCCTGTAAGCTACCATTTCCCCCAGTAATCAGCCTTGGAGGGTTTAGTGCTTAAGTAAGTATAAATTCTCCATGCCACCGGTCATTTCTTACAAGGGTGTCTTGAAGACCTTGGCAGCTGGTGCTGGAACTTGAAAGGCAGCCTTAACTGTCGTTAGAGAAGCAGAGAGATGTACTATTCTCTTTAGTCGTCTTTACCAAGTGTTGCCTGTGCCAAGGTCCGTGCTAGTTAGGAGGCTAGATACGTGACCCTGATCTTGGCACGCTGGAGCTCAAAATCTGGGAGGAGACAGACACAGAACAAGATGAACACATTCTTGTTAGGAGTGTTTAATAGCCAAAGGGGCACTGGAAGCGTTACCTAGTGGAGCTTTAATGTGTGGGGTAGGTCACACACGAGAGAAGCTTCCAAGGTCCAGATGTATAAATAGGGTGTTGCAGAATAAGTATGATATTCCCAAGGGAAGATGAGCAAGAACTGTTTCAGTTTTCAGAGAATAGCAGACCTTAAATCACAGCGGTATCTGTGAGAGTGGTGACTGCGTTTGCTGAAATTGTCTCCATCACTTCCGGTTCTCTGTGCAGCAAGGACTGCACAAGCTTAGCTCTTATCTGCAAGTTTTTCTGAGGAGGACTGAGTGCCCTCTTGTGTTCTGTAGGGGAGGCACACAGTCCAAGGTACTCTTGCTCGCGGAAGATGGGCAGATCCTGGCAGAAGCAGATGGACTGAGCACAAACCACTGGGTAAAAGCCATACTGAGGGGACCAGAGGGCTGCTTTCTGATGTTCTTCTTTGTGACTTCCATTGAGGTGGTGGCTGGGGCTCATAGAGCAGCAGATAGGGGGAACATAGGTCCTGCGAGCCTTTGTAACTCCTCCTTCCCTTGACTGGGGCCAGCTGATCGGGACAGACAAGTGTGTGGAGAGGATCAACGAGATGGTGAACAGGGCCAAAGAGAAAGCAGGGATGGATCTTCTGATACCTCTACGAAGCTTGGTGAGTCTGAGGTGGAATCAGAGAATTGAGTTACCAGCAACACTGAGACAGCTGGCAAGTTTGGAACTTGATGACATAAAGGAAAAGGCTTCCTTCTAGTCCCTCATGTCAGAATTTTTATAATCTTACCCATTGTCGTGGCTTTAGTTGCCGATAAGCTACAAGTACGTTGGAAGAGTGTGAGCTCTGGAGAGTCAATGAGACCTTGGTATAAATCCCATCTCTGCCACCGCATGACCCTTAAGCAGGTTATTTGCCTTCTCTAAGCCTCAGTGTCCTCATTCTGAAAATGTGGATGGCACAAGCTACCTCCAAGTTGCTGGCAAAGTAAAATGACCTGATGCATCTCAAAATGTTTAGCGCAGGACCCTACCCATAAACACTCAGTAACTGTGAGCTGTTCTTAGTCCCAGCTCCCAAGCACTGTAGCTCCCACTACTCCCTGGACATACAAGTAAGGTGTTCTTCAGGTGTAGCCAAACCCCATGCATTTTAAACCAAGCATATCTCTGTAGCATCTCCCTTTACCTGCCGCTCTGCCTGATTTTTCTGAGAGCACTTTTATCCTCCAAGCTCAAAACATGACATTGTTGAATCTCATTGCTACTGTGCATCCCTAGTCCCAGGCTGTTCTTGCAGCCATAGCCTTCTGAAGGGTCACTGTATGGGGCAGAGGGACTGACGCTCGCTGAGCCTGGTGCAGCCGGATGTAGAGAACAGGTAGGAGGGGAGGGGCTTGAGAAAAGAGCAGGTCTGGGTCTCCGCTTGCTCGCTTACCTCCCACGTGGCCTAGGGCCTTTCCCTGAGCGGTGGGGAGCAGAAGGATGCATCGAAGATCCTGGTGGAGATGCTGAGGGACCGATTTCCCTACCTGAGTGAAAACTACTTAATCACCACCGATGCCGCCGGCTCCATCGCCACAGCTACGCCGGACGGTGAGGAAGTGGAGGGAGGGGTAAGGTTGAGAACTGGTTTTCTCTGAAAAGCCCGTTAGATGGTAGCCAGCAAAACTTGTCTTATAAATACTGGGAAGGCAGCCTCTATCCATAGTCCCCTGACGCTCTTTTCAGGAGTGTCAGTCCTTGCCAGAGCAAGGGTGGGTGCACAAAGGGAGGGAGGGCAAGAAAGGCCCGTTGGTGGGAAGTGGAGAGTGGAGTCAAATGAAAAGACCCCACTGCAGAGGAAGGAGCCCTGGGCGCAGTGTGGTGAGCAGCAGGCTAGGGGAAGCCATGAGTACCGAGGAGGAAGTAGGGGAACTCTGTGTGCTAATGGAAGGGTTTCTGGCATCAAAGGATCAGTGTTTGAATCCCAGCTCCTAGAGTGCCAGCTCTACCATCTCGGAGAAGTGATAGAACTGAGTTTTGGTCTCCTCATCTGTAAACTTCCATTCATAAGGTACTTTGAGTACTATTGCTGTAAGGACAGGTTCTGGCACAGAGTAAGTACCCAGTAAATCAGGTGGAGTCACCTAAAGACTAGTTGGGCAAGGAGCTATTCCAAGAAGGTGCAGGCTCACGATTAGGGTTTCTCTGAACCCCAGGTACTCCCCTTCAGGCAGGAAATTAGTTGGGCTCAGTTTTCTACTCTGCAAGACTGGGTAGTGGTCCCTTTGCCTGAGGGGCAGGTTTCTCTCCTATCTTGCTGAGGTCGGAAGCTGTTGCTCTGTGCAGGGCTTGCCCACACTGAGCCTCCCGTGCCCTTTCCCCAGGTGGGATCGTGCTCATCTCCGGGACTGGCTCTAACTGCAGACTCATCAACCCTAATGGCTCGGAAAGTGGCTGCGGTGGCTGGGGCCACATGATGGGAGATGAGGGCTCAGGTGAGCTCACACAGGCCTGGCTCGGGGGCCTGGCCCTTTCCTTTCCTGCACATTCTCAGCTTCCTGCGCTTGGCCTGCTGTTTCCTTGGAGCTCCCTGAGGGCATTTCCTCCACCTGACCAGCACCAAATAATGGCTGGCAGATCATAGAGGTGCCAACGCTAGACTAACTGCTGACCCTGCTCTTCAGCAGTGAATTGCCTCTGGGATTAGATTGGCACAGTGGCCGTGACCCACCTGGGTGGACTTTCAGAGACTTAGGGAAGAGTTGAAACTGAAGGGTAAGCCCGTAGGTGCCCAGTAGTGCCATACCTGTCTGGTAGTGGGAAACGGGTGTGAAAGCTCCTCCCACTTCACCTCTTTACAGATGACATGTACATTTTCATCGGGTCCCCTGGGGTCTAGCTCATGACAGCCTGTGACAACTGACCAGCCTTCTTTTGGGGTAGGAGCTGATAGGAGACAGGCTCCCCTATTCTGTCTTGCCCCTCCTAGCCCTCCCTTATCTGGGTCCATCAGATGCAGTTTGATTACAGGTCCCTCACCCTCCCCACCCCCTGCTGCTAATCAGGAACTTCAATTTGCTATAAAACCCATGTGGGTCACTAACCCTGTCTGGCTCTGAGTTTCCTTTCTGGTGAGCTTGGAGAGACTCTTTTAGCCCTCTCTGCTTTCTACAGCCTATTGGATCGCACATCAAGCAGTGAAGATGGTGTTTGATTCCATTGACAATCTAGAGGCAGCTCCTCATGACATTGGCTACATCAAGCAAGCCATGTTCAACTATTTCGAGGTACTCTGCTTCCCACTCAGCGAACACACATGCCTAGGACAGGGCAGTGGGGACCTTAAGCTAGAGTAGCTACGGGAGTGGGACTGGGTGGACCGGAGGTGAGTCAGAGCTACAGCAGGGAGAAATTGTAGTTAAGGATAGGATTCAGAATGATGTGGCAGGGCTTCACAGAATGGTGTCATAGTAAGGACTGGTTTGGGGACAGGTGGCTAGCTGGACTTCATTTTTGGTCAACTAAACCCCGATTGGAGGTAAAAAGCATGGACATTCTTGGATAAGATGGAAAGTGTGGGGTGAGGTCCAGACGCAGAGATAGCAGGTGGAGTTGACAAGTGCTGAGCTGCTTTCTGGCCTGAGTGCGTCAGGGGAGCCCAGTAAGGAGTAGGCAGGGAGGGATCTTGGGGAGGTACAGCCTTTTACCCAAGGCACTGGGGATTGACTCCTTCTCTGTACTCATTGGAGGTGGGTTAGGAGAAAGAGCTCCCTTTAGTAGAGACACAGTGAAAGGTGGGAGAGGTGGAAGGGAGAAAAAGGGGAGGATAAGTTTATTTGATAGCTATCTGTCTGCATGAAGGCCAGTCTTTTTGACTTGCTACTTTGTGAAGCTGGGGCCAGGGTCAAGGAAGGAGCTTAGAGATGCTGAAAGGGTGGCCTGTCTTCTCAGGGCTGAGAGATTACTGATTAAGAGGAATCATGGCCTGTGTTAGGGTGAGGAATCTAAGGGCCCAAGGCTGGAGAAGAAAACACTTCTGAAGCAGTTGCTGTAGGAAGTTCAGCTAAACTATCCTGACCCAGCCACTAGCATGTCTGCTGTTCTGTCATATCCTACAGTCATTCGTTGTTTAAGACAGGGTCTCACTATGTAGTTCAGGTTGGCCTTGAACTCACTGTGTAGCTCAAGCTGGCCTCAAACTCATGGCAGTCCTCCTGCCTCAGCCTTCCAAGTGCTGGGATTATAGGCGTGCACTCCCACACCCAGCCTACAGTCATTCTTATACAGTTCTTACCATCTGGGCACAGTGGTACCTGCCTGTCATTTCAGTTAATCAGCAGGCTGAGGCAGGAAGATCACAAGTTTCAGGTCAGCTTGGGCCATCTAGCAAGGCCCTGTAGATAGACAGATGGATAGATAGATCAACAGACAGACTGATAGGCAGGCAGGCAGACAGATAGGCTGACTTGATCTTAGCCAGAAGGCCAAGAAGCAATAGATAGATAGACAGACAGACAGATAGATAGATAGGGCTGAAGGCATAGCTCAGTGATGGAGTGCTTGTTTTGTATGCATGAGGCCCTGGCTTTGATCACAAGCACTGAAAAAAATGTATGTATGCTTACCAAGGTTAAATGAGATAATGTCTAGAGCTTGTTACGTCACTGTAGTTGCACAAATTTTAGTGCCCCTCCCTTTACTAAGATGTATTCCGGGAAATCACTGCTACCTCCAGAATTTAAAGGTGTTCAGTGTAGATAGGTTTATTGGTGGAAGAAAGACCTTATACGGTCAAATAAATTTGGGAGATATGAATTAATTCCTTGGTTTCAGTTCCCCTCAGAGCCTTTGATTTGCGAGTGTGCATGGTGGTTCTCTACAGGAGAGTTGCAGTATGCATTATTCATTAGCTCCTTTGATCAGAGAACTCTTACCAAGAGTACTTCCAGAACAGGGGCTGGGGATATAGCTCAGTGGAATAAGCACCTGCCTGGCAAGTGCAAGGTCCCGAGTTCGATTCCTGGTTTTGGGGCTGGGGATATAGCTCAGTGGAATAAGCACCTGCCTAGCAAGTGCAGGATCCTGAGTTCGATCCCAAGTACCGCAAAAAAAAAAAAAAAAATTCTAACTTACAAGAGTACTTCCAGAGACTGTGGAACACTGTGGTGTTCTGTGGTGTGGTGATCTGTACCTTCTGCTGCCTTTAAGCTAATCTGTAACTAGCAACAAAGTTCATGTTGGGGGAAACAGAACTTCCCAAATGAGAAAAATCTCAAACCTTTATAATTTCTAGAGCTTAAAAAACAAACAAACAAAAAACCTCCAGAACTGTTCAAGCTTTTCACATAGTAGAGACATTAGGACGCTGGAGGGCACAGTAGGGATTTTCTTCGCTCCTAATTATTGTCTTATGTGCCTTCTCTGCCTCTCAGGTGCCGGATCGCCTAGGAATCCTCACCCACCTGTATAGGGACTTTGATAAAAGCAGGTTTGCTGAGTTCTGCCGGAAAATTGCAGAAGGTACTAAAGGTGGGGCAGGGTTTCTTCTGGCTTCGTTCTCCAAAGACATCACTAATGAGGGGGCAGAGTGGGGTTTCAGTGGGGCTGCATGCCAGTTTCCCTCGTTCAGTGACTGCAGGGTTCTGCCTCCCCACCCTGGTGGTGATGGGCCTTGGGGTTGAGCAGAAGGGCAGGGGCATTGAATTGGCAACTGTTTCCCATTACCTGGGCTTCTCTCCTCCACAACTATCATGGCTCGTGTAAGCTGTATGCCTGTTTTTGAGAAATTTAGGAAGCAGATATATTAAATCTATACATTTTCTTACCTACAATTATATCCAAAGAACTAGGGAATTAAGGAGAGCTTGGACATATTTTGTTGGGTGTCAGAAGCTAAGCGCAGGGGTTGTAAGTCTACACATTGCTTTTCTACCTTAAGGCCCACACTCCCTTAATCTGGACTCTCTCACCTTAGGGCATCCCGGGGCTCTTAGATCCTGCTGGACCGAGGCCCTCCAGAACAGAGTCTGGAAGGCACTGGCCAACAGCATACTGCTGGAGGAGGGCGAGGTGGGGCAGAATTTATTGGCTAACTTTACAGCCAGCGTCCTGGGTCCCCAGAACTGAGACACTAAAAGGACCACACTCCCAGTAGCTCCATGTTAACACAGTAATCTGGTGTTGGGGTGCTCTAGGGGCGCTGCAGCCCCGTGTGCCTAATGAGCCACTTCTGATTGGCATTCTCCAAGTGGGGGTGGTGGAGAGATGAGAGTGGACATCCGTCCTCACCCAGACCTCCCCAGTTCCAGGTGGTTCTGTGGTGCTGCCTTGTGACAGGGAGGAAACCCAGGACGGGCAGCTCCTCGGGTATTGACCAGCCCTGTCCATCTGCCCTACCTCAGGTGCTCAACAGGGAGACCCCCTTTCCCAGTACATCTTCAGGAGGGCTGGTGAGATGCTGGGCCGGCATGTCATGGCAGTGCTGCCTAAGATTGACCCGGTGAGTAGAGGTGGAACATGAACATGGGCAGCTGCTGGGCCAGACATGGTCCTTCACCTTCAGGGGTGGGGCAGCCCCGTCCTGTCCAGTCCTAGTCTCTCTGTCCTCCCTGTTGTTACTGCTAACCTCTTTTTTTTTTTTTTTTTCATGAGTCTACCTTCTGTTTCTTGGCTAAGGGAGAGTGTCTGGGATGGGCGGGTGGTCTGAGGACACCATCCCTGTAGCAGTGGAGGCTTGGTTGGCCCACAGCCTACATTTTCAGCCCTCTTCCCAGGTCTTGTTCCGAGGAGAGATGGGCCTCCCCATCCTGTGTGTGGGCTCTGTGTGGAAGAGCTGGGACCTGCTGAAGGAAGGTGGGTCTAGGGTTGGAAAGGGAGGGCAAGGGTGGAGGGTGGGGCTGGGAAGGAGGTGACCTAGGGAAGCTGGCTGCCCCTGGGAGAACTGGGATCTAGCCAGAGGACAGGACATGGGCTGCTAATGGTGACCTTCAGCCTTCACTGTGCCATTGAGCCTTCTTTCTTTGCCCCATCCAACTTCTTTATTTTGGTGTGTTGATTGAACTAAGCACCTTGTGTGTGTTAAGCATGTCTCTACTTACTACCCCCAGCTCCTTAAGTTCCTAAAAAGATATTCAATTCCAAATGATTTATTAAATAACTGCTTTCTAAAACTTAGTCAAGTCTAACTGAGAATCAGAGCTCTACCCAGCCTGTGGTAACCTGTGGGGATATCCCTCATCAACATAATCCTGGCTAAAAGAGAAGAAACATGACTTCTTAGCCTGGAAACCTTCTCTCAGGCAGTTGTGTGTTTCCATTTGACATGGTGCAGTAGCTTAGGGACCCCCAGTGAAGTTGTTGGCATTGTATGCTCAGGAGCTCAGAGAAAGTCATGTTATCAGGCTGCTAGCTCCACACCCATAGCTGTTTCTTGGTCCATACACTCTGTGTGCTGGAAGCTTGGCATGTGGGTCCCTCCAGCACCTTCACAGAAATGCCCGGACATCTTTGCCCCCTCTTTTCCCAGTTCTCTCTGTAGGCCGTTGGTTTTGTCTCATTTCTGCTCTTGCACTCTTCCTTGCAGGTTTCCTTATGACACTGACCCAGGGCAGAGAGCTCCAGGCTCAGAACACCTTCTCTGGCTTCACCCTGATGAAGCTGAGGTACTCCTCCGCCCTGGGTGGTGCCATCCTAGGAGCCAGGCACGTCGGCCACCTCCTCCCCATGGACTACAGTGCCAATGCCACTGCCTTCTACTCCCACACCTTTTCCTAGGGGCTAGCCCTGGCTCCATCCATTCCACACACCCACTGGACATGGGGTGCTAGAAGGAAGGGATCTTTTTTTTTTTTTAAAGAAAAATCTTATAGAAAATAAAGGTACTTTAACCAGCCCCCAGCTGGATTGTGTTATCAAGCACCCATCCTGTGTACATCTTTAGCACAACTCTACCATTTACCTCAAGGGCTCAGAAATGGTTTTGTCCAAGGTTTAGAGCCCAGGTGTTAGTCTGTGGTTTGCATCTGCTCATTGTGCTCTTGGGTACATAATTTATCTGTATCACCCCAACCTATCCCCATCAGTATACATACAGGCTGTGTCTTCCATTTAACCTGGGACCTCAGGTTTCTCCCATTGAAGTGGATGATGATTCCTGCTTTACCGATCAGTAGGACTAAGTAGTCTCCTCACTAGGAGTAACCTCAGGAATATTACACTCTCCTGTGACTCCCAAGGGGATTTAGAGGATGGTACAGTTTTAGTCTGGTAGAGTTTCTACCTCACTGGATTTGGTAGTGCTGGGTTGCAGTTTTTTCCGTGAATGAATTCTTAAGAGGAGGATTGCTGAGATCCAAGGCCACCTAGACACCTGCCTGTTCCTGATTGCTCCTGTCCTAGTTACAGCATTGCATTTTGTATTTGTTCTGTGGCCCTGGAAATGGTGAGCACCAGTGAGGAGCATACATGATTCCCTTCCTCTGGTTTCTGTAGTTTGACCAACAGAGACAGCCCAAAGCTTCCTGTTCTTTTGCCTGTGTAGCTTAATGACTAAAGACACTCTTGACCCATAGTGGACAGAAGTCCAGAGTGTAAACTAATAGAAGGCATGTATCATGTCCTAGACATCATGTTTCAAACTTATGTGCATCAGTTCTGGAGTTTATTTTAAACTCAGATTTCTATTGTCTTCCTTCTCTCCCCATGTAGTCAAGGGTGGGTGAGACAGGTAAATTTTTCTTTTTTCTTAGCAACAACAACAAAAAACAAGTAAGATCTTGCTGGGGTGCCCAGGCTGGCCTGAACTCCTGGGCTCAAGAAATCTGTAGCCTCCAGAGTAGCTGGGACCACTGGCAATCACTGTGCTCAGCCATGAATTTTACTTTCTACTACTAAACTTCATGGGTAACCTCTGCTGTAGGTATCCAGCACATGTATTGGAGGGAGTTTGACATTATAGCTTTTGAGTTCTGACTAGGCCCTCTCAGGGATCAAAGATAACTACTTTGTTCCCTAAATCAGATGACTGTTCATTCAGTGTGACATTCATACAGAGCAGAATGGCCACAGCTCTCATCTCATCAGCAAGCTAGAGCTTTGAGCAATAAGAACTCAAGCCAAGTCCTTGCTGAAGGGATAGTCATCTATGCCTGCCTCCAGCCTTGCCTGTGGGGGCCCAGCACTCAGCAAGTTTCCAGCTTGCAGACAACAAGGACAGACCGCAAGCACCTTTGCTCTTTCTTGTAGTCTTCATAACACTGTGGAGATGAGTGGTGAGCTTGGTGGTCTTATTTTTTAACATGCTCTCAAGATTAGGCTCAAGGTAATACCAGCACTCTGAGAGGCTGAGGCAGGAGGATTGAAAGTTTCAGCCCAGCCCAGGCAACTTACTGAGAACTCATGTCCAAATGAAAAATAAATAAAGGGGTGGGGCACCAAGATGGTGGAGTGATAAGCAGGAGAGAAAAAGCCTCTCTGAGAGTTGCCATCCAGGTGCTGAAATATAGCAACTTGAGGAAGTTGAGAAGGAAGTGGGGCCCCTACACCTAGGAAGGAGCTGAAGCATGAATTGAAGCCAACAGAGAGTGAAGAGAAAAACTTCAAAGAAGAACAAAGTAGCCAATGGCACCTTCAGGACTCACTGTGTGAAAGGAGTGACTCAAACTTGTGGACACAAAGGACTGCTGGAAAACCCAGAAGCCTCCGTGGAGAGATGTAACAGTGGAGGGGAACAGTGGACCTGAAGGACTGCACTAGCTAGTGGTGAATGCTGAGGGCTTAGTTGTCCTGCACAAGAGAGCAACTGGCTGGGAGCCATCTTGGAGTGGGGCCAACTGAGCTCAGAACTCAGAACAGCTGTGGGCTCCATCTAGTGGCTCCCAGCTAGGGTCAGGTCTGCAGAAAGTGCACTGATGGCTTCAGGCTGAATGAGTCTGGTCTTTGCCAAAAGGTGCAGGCTTGCTAAGCTTATCCACTACCCCACCAAAAAGCTACTGCTAGCTTGCTGGGATAATCAATATGGATCAGGACTCTGTCTCCACAAATTGTCTACTAGTGACAGCAGAGACATACCTAGAAGTGGACTTTTCCTCTCATTTGTTTTTGTTGTGGTGGTGGTGGTGGTTTTGTTTTTCTCATTTGTTGTTTGATCCTTTTATATGAGTGTGAACCTGGTTTCTAGCCTCTCTGTGGTTCTTGTTCTTCTGTTCTGTTCTTTATCTCTTCCTTCTCTTTCCCTTTAGTCTTCTGCACCAGTTTCCCAAAGTTAGCATGATCCCCCTTTGTCCTCCAGCCTTACTTCTAATCTCTTCCTCTTCTACTTCTGTTATTTCCCTAGCCTCTTAAATTTTAACCCCTGAGGGGAAAATTGACAGGATTATATGCTGTGTATAATTTTGTGGTTTGTCCCAATTTTATTATATAACCACAAATCTAGTTCATATGGTTAAAGGTGACAAATTAATGGTTACCTCAGTTTGTCATTTTTGAGGCTGTGTTTGATGCTGCTGTTATTGCTGATGGTACCACTTCAGCCAAAAGCAACATAATTATTCTATACAGCTATTCTTCCTGGTACTCCAAGACTGAGATTGACTAAAGATCATAGAAAATACTGTGACACAGTGCCAAAGAACCAGGGGCCAGGCCAAGCAGGCAGCAACTGCCCATCCTCAACAAATTGAAGAGGTAGGATCTTGCAACAGACTCAAAACCCAAAACCCAGCTACACCTGGAACATACCTCAGAGAAGTAGTCATTTCCTAAGGGTTCTAAATACTAGCAATAAAGCACCTGACCATAGGCAATTTATAAGCATCACCCCAGGAATTAAACTTAAAAAAAAATGAGACACTTAAACAAGATGCAGCCCCAGACATCCAGTTCACCAAAGGCAAACCCAGGGGGCAATGAGGTGGGACAATGCAAAAGCCACCCACCTGACCTCTCTGACATGTTAACAACAAAACAATTGAACGAGGCTCTAGAAAAAATCAAACCAGAAATAATTTCTCAGGTAACTGCAGAGATGGGGTCCATAATGAAAGCCATGCTTAGTGACTCTAGAGCAGATTCAGATAAAAAGAAATAGAGGAGCTTAAGAAAATTATGGAAGCCATGAATGCTCAGCATAGAAAAGAAATGGAGTCCATAAGGCAGATTCAAGCAGATATCTAAGAGAATAAAAATTCCATTGAAAGTATCTGCAGCAGGATAAACCAATGTGAGGACAGGATCTCAGCTACAGAAATCAGACTTGTGGTTAGTGATCATGAAAGATTTCTTTAAAATAGCAAGGGACAATGAGAAATCAATACAGCAGCTTCTAGATGAGGCAAAGAAGAATAAGATTGATTGGAATCAATGAAGAAGATAGCACAAATGATATTAAACTAGTCACAGATGGCAGAAAACTTCTTTGACAAGGAAAAAATTTGAAATACAACAAAGTGAGGCATACAGAACTCCAATTAGTTCTGATTTTAAAAAATCTACAGGGGCCAGAGATATAGCTTAGTAGCACAAATGCCTGTCTGGCAAGTACAAGGTCCTGAATTCGATTCCTGGTACCAAAAAAACTACAGCCAGGCATAGCATAGTCAAGATTACAGGGGCTGGGGATATAGCTCAGTGGAATAAGCACTTGCCTAGCAAGCGCAGGGTCCTGAGTTCGATCCCCAGTACCGCAAAAAAAATAAATAAATAAATAAATAATAAAAAACAAGATTACAGAAATTCAAAACAAGAATAGAATCTTAAAAGCTGTTAGGGAAAAGAAACAAATCACCTTTGAAAGAAAGATCATCAGAATCACAGCTGACTTCTCAGCACACACTCTCAAGTCAAGGAGAGCTTGGAATGAAGTATTTCAAGTTCTAAAGGAAAATAACCTTCAACCCAGATTGATGTACCTTGCAAAATTATCCTTCAAGCCCAGCACGCCTGTAATCCCAGTAATCCCAGCATTTAGGAGACTGAGGCAGGAGGATCATTGAGAGTTTGAAGCCACCCTGGGATGCAAAATGAGCTCAAGGCCAGCCAGAACTGCATATTGAGACCCTGTCTAAAAAAGACAAAAGAACAAAAAACAGAAAGCAAACTTATCCTTCAAAACTGATGGAGAAATAAAATACTTCCATAACAAAGAATATCTGAGGAAATTTATAACCACCAAACCAGCACTCCAAAATGTTTTGAAGGACATTGTAGAAAGAGGTAACAAGGGCTGGGGATATAGCTCAGTGGAATAAGTGCTTGCCTAGCAAGGGCAGGGTCCTGAGTTTGATCCCCAGTACCGCAAAAAAAAAAAAAAAAAAAAAAAAAAAAAAAAAAAAAAAAAAAAAAAGAAAAAGAAACTATATCATAGAAAGAGGTAACAAGGACTATAACTCCATGCACCCCAACAGAAGGAATCTACCAGACAAGGCAAACAACAGGGGGAGTTAACAACAGGAAAATACCATGACAATGATAAGTCAACACCTATCTGTTATAACCATCAATGTTAATGGTCTCAATTCACTGATCAAAAGACACAGACTGGCAGAATGGATTAAGGAGCAAAATACAACAATATGCTGCATATAAAAAGCACATTTAATTCAAAAGGAAATTCATAGACTGAAACTCAAGGGATGGAAAACAATATTCCATGTGACAGGAACCCAGAAAAAAGTAAGGGTAGCTATTCTATTTGTAGACAAAGAGAATGTCAAGCCAAGACTGACTGAGACAAAGAAGGTGATATCCTTAAATAGGGAATAATTCAAGAGGAAGAAATAACAATCAAATATATATCCAACAAATACCAGGGCACCCAACTATATAAAACAAATATTAACAAGCATGAAAAATGAAATAAACACTAATACAATTGTATTGGGGGATCTCTACCCCACTGTTACAAAAACAGATCAACTACACAAAAAATCAACAATGAACTATTAGAACTGAACCAAACTTTTGAACAAATGGACTTAGTAGATGTCTATAGTGTTCCATCCCACAACATCAGAATACACATCCTTCTCAGCTGCACATGGGACATTTTCCAAGACAGACCACATACTACCTGACAGAACATGCTTAAGTAAATGCACAGGAATTGAAATTATCCCATGCGTATTATCAGATGATAGTGCAATGAAATTGGAAATGAATGGCAAAAGAAACCACAAGAACTTCATAAACACATAGAAATTAAATAGCACCCTCCTGAACAACCAATGGGTCACAGATGAAATTAAAGAAATTAGACAGTTTCTACAATTAAATGATAATGGCAATACAACATACCAGAATTTATGGACACAAAAAAAGCAGTGCTAAGAGGGAAATTTATAGCAGTGAAAACATATATCAGGAAAACAGGAAGAACAAACAAACTACTTTAATAGTGAACCTTAAACTTCTAGAAAAAGATCAGGCTGAGCCAACAGCTCATATGAGAGTGGAAATTATAAAGATCAGAGCAGAAATTAACACATTGGAGACTTAAAACAATATAAAAATCAATGAATCAAAGAGCTGGTTCTTTGAAAGATTAAATAAAACTGACAACCGTATCAAAAAAGGAAAGAAAAGACTCAAGTCCACACAATTAGGAATAAAAAGGGTGAAATCACAAAGGACCCTGCAGAAATACCTACTTTGAGAACTTATATTCTAATAAGATGGAAAATGCAGAAGAAATGGTCAGATTTCTAGATACATATGAATTACCAAAGTGGAATCAAGAAGATATAAAAATCCTAAATAAACCAATAGCAATCAATAAAATCAAAGATGTAATTAAAGACCTACCAACAAAGAAAAGCCCAGGCCCTGATAGAGTCACTGCTGAATACAAGAAATTTAGAGACTTCATAACACTACTTCTCAAACTCCTTAATGAAATTGAAAGGGAAGCAGTACTCCCAAATTAGTTCTTGGAAGCAAGTATTACCCTGGTACCCAAACCGGAGAAGGACCCAAATAAGAAAGAGAACTACAAGACAATCTCCCTAAATTCTCAATAAGATACTGGCAAACAGAATGCAGCAAATCAAGATTATATACCATGATCAAGTTGGATTTGTCCCAGGGATGCAGGGATGATTCAACATATGTAAATCAATAAAGGCAATATACCATATTTACAGAGCCAAGGACAAAAATTATATGATCATCTCAACAGATGCAGAAAAAGCTTTTGCAAAGTCCAGCACTCACTGATAAAAACCCTACAGAAAATTGGAATAGATGGTCTTTATCTCAATCTCAAAAAAGTCATCTATGATAAACCAACAAGCCAACATCATACTAAGTGGATAAAATCTGGAAGCTTTCACTCTAAAACCAGGAACAGGACAAGGATGCCCACTGTCTCCACTCTTATGCAATCTAGTCCTGGAAACTTTAGCTACAGCAATTAGACAAGAAAAAGAAATAAAAGGAATACCAGTAGAAAAGGAGTAAGTTAAACTGTCATTAATTGCAGATGGTATGATACTGTACATGGAAGACCCCAAAAACTCTAAAAAAACTTGTAGACTTGATAAATTCAGTAGCATAACTGGATACACTCAAAAGTCAATAACCTTCTGGTGCAGAAATAAAAACTCACTGAGAGAGAAATCAGGGAAACAACACCTTTCACAATAGCATTAAAAAAATGAAACATCTAAAAATACCTAAGAATCAATCTAACAAAGGAAGTAAAAGGCCTCTACATTGAAAACTACACTACTCTGAAAAAGGAGATTGAACAAGATATCAGAAAATGGAAAGATATCCCCTGCTCTTGGGAAAAGAGTAGATACAGTGAAAATGGCCATACTTCCACAAATGTTATACAAATTTAATGCAATTCTGATCAAAATTCCAACAGCATATCTCACAGAATTAGAAAAAACAATCCTGAAATTCATTTGGAACAAGAGGAGACCTAGAATAGCAAAGGCAATTCTAGGCAACAAAGGCAAGGCAGGAGGCATTACAGTCCCTGACTTCAAATTATACTACAAAGCTACTGTTATAAAAAGTGTGGTACTGGCAAAACACACACACACACACACACACACACACACACACACACACACACACACACACACACACAGGCCTGAAGATCGATGGAACAGATGAAAGATGCAGAAACAACTCTCCTACCTTATCTGTGACAAAAGTGCCAAACACATTCACTGGAAAAAAGATACCCTGTTTAATAAATGGTGCTGGAAAAACTGGCTCTGTACATGCCAAAGATTAAAATCAGGCCCATTATCTTTCACTATGCACTAAAGTTGAAATGGATCATATTCAATATTAAAACAAACGTTAAATCTGCTGGAAGACAGAATAGGTAAAACTCTTGAAGATGTTGGTGTAGGCAAAGACTTCATGAATAAAACCTCCATTACACAGTAACTATCACAAAGAATCAACAACTGGGATCTCATTTAAAAAAATTTTTTTGAGCCAGGCATGGTGGCACAAGCCTGTAATCCCAGCACTCAGGAGACTGAGGCAGGAGGATCATTGTGAGTTTGAGACCAGCCTGGGCTACAAAGTAAGCTCAAGTTCAGCCTGAACTGCATAGCAAGACCCTGTCTCAAAGAAAAAAAGTTTTTTTGCACAGCAAGAGAAACCACCAACAGAGTGAAGAGACATCCCAGTATGGGAAAAGATCTTTGCCAACTATGCCTCAGACAAAGGATTACTATCAAGTAATCAGACCCCCCAAACTTAAAGACTCAATCCACCGACATCTGGGATGAATACATACATCTTAGATGAATACAAACAAATAAATGTATGAAAAAATGTTCAACATCATTGGTCATTCTAGAGATGCAAATTAAAACAACACTGAGATTCCATCTCCCCTAGGAAGAATGGCTATTGTCAAAAATCAACTAATAGGAAATGTTGGAGGGGTTGTGAGAAAAAAGGGACCCTTCTCCACCGTGTTGGTGGGAGTGTTAAGCTGGTGCAATCACTGTGGAAATCAGTGTGGAGATTCCTCAAAAAACTAGGATTGGAGGTCCCATTTGACCTAGGTACTCCCCTTCTGGGTGTCTTCCCAGAAGAATTAAAAACATACCACAGTGATGTATGTGCATCCATAGTTATACCAGCACGATTTTTAATAGCTAGATCTTGGAAACAACCCAATTGCCCATCAACTGTCTCTCTATATGGTGGAGTACTTTGAGACTTTTGTAAGTAAATGGATGCAACTTGAGACCATACTCATAAGTGAAATAAACCAGATGCCCATGTGTAGTCATTTTGTCGATTATGAGAAGCTGAAAGAGTAAATAAGATCCAAAATGTACAACAGGTATTGTAAAATGGGAAGAACTGTTCAAAATGAAAGAGTAACAGGGATGGGGGAAAGGAGAAAAGGGAAAAGCAAATTTATATATATATATATATATATATATATATATATATATACACACATATATATATATATATAAAGATAACAATATGCAATGTATTAACCATTATTACTCTCATCTTGTTTTAACATTTTGGGGTTTTTTTCCTCTTTAAAGTAAAATTAAAAAAAAGAAGACTAGGCTCAAGCAGTGTTTGCGTCTAGATTTCACAAATACTGAGACAGACTTACGTTCCTTACATATGGTCATTTATCTTCCTTACTATTGTCTAGATGCTGCAATTCCAACTTGATGGTGGGAGATTTAGAGCAGAGTAAAAAGCTGTCTTTTTAGTCCCAGTATATGTATTGAATAAATGTCATTTGAGAAAATGTGAAGACGTTTTTTTTGGCTCCTGTGTAAACCTTGGGCTTCATACATGAGAAGCAATTGGTCTGCCACGGAGCTATCTCTAGCTCCGGGTATCTCTAGACCCCCCTAAAAGACAGTCCTCAAATGTATAAGGTCAGATGTGTTCCTAGTTTCTATCATGTGGAGTAGATGTGATGAGCGGCAGTCTCCAGTGGTAAGGCTCTGTTACACAGATTGCTGTGCAGAAAAGATTTTTTTTCAAGTTTTACTCTATTAAAATTTATATTCTTCATTCAACAAGGTAGCAAGAGTAATTCATGGGATACTGCACTACCAAGGCATCCCTGTAACAGTCCCATGACAAGATAAGTTAGCAATAAGAGCTAGACTTACAAGAGGTTTTTACGGTAGACATTTACTAGTTTATTCTTCCTGGAAACTTTGTTTTTTGTTTCTTCCAGTGCATGTGATAGTGAGTTCTACTTGCTTGTTTGATACAGACATTAAAGTTAACAATACTTTGTTAATATTTATATACTGGGGAAAAAAGGCTCTTATCTACCGGTATGACCTAATGGACAGCACAACCTCATCAATCCCCTCCACTCTGCTAACATTTATTAAGTATCTTCTAGGTGTGAGGAGTGCTCTAAGGACTAAAACTGAGTACACTCTTTTCCAGTTGAGAATTCATGGGACTGTACTTAAATGATCTGAGTTCTAATATATTGTACCTCAGTTAACTTTAATGAAATTTTTAAAGTATACCACCTAGCCTCCAAGGGTATTATATTTCTGTTCAGTTATATATATATACATACATGAATTATAATATCCAAAAATATTAAAAATAGGCAAATCAGCTCTCATTTTTCTCCTTGGATTTGGGAAGGAGGCAGTAATATGGCACAAAACTCATAGGCCCTAGTTTGGTCCCATGGTCTTTTTACTGTATGGTAAATCCTCTAAAATCACTGGAAGATTCCAAACTAGGTATAAATTGAAGTATAAATCATTCGGTCCGTCTCTATTGCAGGGCCTGTGTCTGCTTGTTAACCCAGTGGTCTCAATGCCTAGCATGATGTTTGGTATGTAGCAGACTCTCAAACTTGCTCAGTAGTTAACACACAGATACGGAATCCCTTTCCTTGTTTTCTAAGTAGGGGGTAATTTTGCCCCAAACCCAAAAATACAGTAACTCCTGTGTTCCTTGTAGCCCAAGGATTCCTTTACCACCTCTTTGTTCCAAGGATATATTGCCACCACTAACTACCATGTATTAAGTTCCTTTAATATACCAGTCAAAATTTTAAAATCCTGATTTTCATGATAGCCCTAAGTGAGTATTACACTTTTAGAAATGAAATTTAGGCCAGAGGGCGTAAAGGAAAGTTGGGAAAGTGCTATCAGCTCAGGTCTCTGACTTCCCAGCCCATTCTTTTACCACTTGTAACCTTATTTGGAAGGTAAATATGTAATGGAAACTGATCTATCCTGAGACAAAAAAAATCTCACCACACATTTCCCCTATAAAAATAAGATACATAGTGATCCCAACCTTAGGAAAAGGGCACCACTGCCAGCAAGCGCATTTTATTCTCATTTTATTGAGAATTTCAACAGCTGCCATTCGGTTTGTGTAGCAATTTTTTAAAGTAACATTTTTCCATTTTTGATGTTTTTATACAACTTATTTTGTTTTAAATCCCTTTCCCTCCCCACAAAGATTAATAACTGCCATATAATATTTAGGAGGGGGAAAAAAACAGCTTTTAAACACTTGTGAAGCAGATATATGAGTCTAGACTTAGGCCAGCTGGGGTGCCAAGCTGCCCTGCTCACCATCAGTATGTGTCACCACCCACACCAGCAGCTCTGGGCCACGTGCAGACCCTCTGGGGCTTCCTGTTCCACAGGTTCCACTCCCTTTCTCCTCTCCACCTGTTGTGGGCCCTCTTTCCACCCAAATGTGTCTAACACAGGCAGTATGACCTCTAATACAGTTTTGTAAATGGAGACAGGACACTGTATGTAGAAAGTTCAGAGATTCCCCCATCCAGGCTAGGGGAAAGAGAAACATCCAGCCCAGCACTGATGGTTCTACTTTCTGTCTGCTCGAGCATATGCTCATTGAACGGATCTATCAAAGGCTTTAAAAGTCCTGACATGTAGCAGATAGCACAAAAGTTTCTTATATAAAAAAAGTTGAAAATTATAAAAATTTCCGCAGCAACTGAGGTTCCTTTTATGGAACTTCTGATGGCAAAGCTGGTTCTGAAAGGGGTATCTTTGACACAGTAGCTTCCCCTAGGGGAACCTATGTTCAGAGGCTTCCATTTAGACCACAGGAAGTTTTAAAATCCAAGTTTAAAAGGCTCTTTGCTGACATAATGGCACACCCATCAGCCATTTTTATTGCTCAGCCATAAAAAGAACCAAGACATGTCATGGATGAGCCTCAAAAACATGCTATGTGAAAAGAACCAGATATAAGACGGCACATAGTGTATGAGTCCATTCACAAGAAAAGTCCAGAAAAGGTGAATTTATAGAAACAGTCAGTTGGGAGTGGGACTGACTAAATGAGCTCGAAGGATCTTCCTGGGAGGGATGAAAACGGTCTAAAGCAAAGTAATACTTATGGCCGTGCTACTGAGGAACATTACTGAAACTACTGACTTGTACACTTGAAATGTGGGAATTTTATAAAATATGGATCAAAATTATTTTTTTACAAAGGATTCCCTGCTTACCAACCACCTGTCAAGCATTAAACATTTTTGAAAGCTCACAACAGGTTATCGCTTTGTGTTGATTTATAGTGTAACACCCTACTGTTTTATAGAAGATAATTTTACTAACTATAAAGTAGTAAAATATTTAAACTGTTTATTATTGTGGGGTTGGGGATACAGCTCATTAGTAGAGTGTTTGTCTGGCATGTGTAAGGCCCTGAGCTTGATCCTCAGCACTGAAAAAAAAAAAAAAAAAGAAATCACTTTCATTTTTACAAAGTATTAAACAGCCTAAAAGTGTTTATTGTTTTTAAACAAAAGGTGGCCAATTAGAAGGTAGAAAGCTGAACAAATCTTGCAATGAGACTGTTAGCAAAATCTAAGGAGGCTTTAAAATTTTTGTAAATTGAAGATGATACATCTATCCTTTTACAGCTCGCTCTCCTGTCCTCCGAGAGCAGGAAGTACGCATGTCTTGGCTGTCACCCCATAAAGATCAATGTATTCACATCTCATTCTCATAAATCCCCTAGAAATGAGACTAGAAACAGCAGTAGAGGGCTGGGTAGTGAGGACAAACGGCTAAGTAATTTCCATGGGTAGATTTCTGCCTCTGCCACAATAGCAGAAAACTTCTCTCACAACTTCTCAGTATGGGAGAAGATGAAGCGGGATGGGGTTCTTCCCAAATTATGACTAACCAAGTCTGTGGATGAAATTCACAAGGAGCAGAGTCTGTACCATACACAGTGACCAGCAGAACCAGCGATCCCTATAGGCAATGAAGAGTAAAGGGACTCATAACAAATGTGGCAGGTCAAGGTCTCAATAAACACCAAATCATTTCAGTTTTTCTTTACATACTTGTCAAGATAAGGATGTTTACATTATCCTGGAGGAGAGTGTCTGGGAATACAGTCTTTCCCAATAGGCGGACATTTCCAAATCTTGGTCAACTTTGTCATTTTTCTACTAATAACCGTACCTCAGTATTACTTGAGCCAAGCAAGGTTATTAGCTTGTAATGCCAAGACCCTTACTGAAGAGGCTTACCCCAGCAATCACCAGAAGGTGGATTCTGGAACATGGGCAGTTACACGTCTATCTACGGCAGTGGTGGCGAACCTACAGCTAGCATGTCTTAGCGGGTTGTTTGTTATTATTGAAAGCTCTAAAAAGTTCGGCATCACTGACCTATGGTTTGCAGCAGTCCTAATGGAAGATTCATTCTGTTTCCTTTGGCTGCACCTTCCCACAACTTTCCACTCTAACAAGTTAATTGCCACTGTATTCACCTGACACCCTCAGCCTCTCTAAAATCAAGGTAAAACTTTGACATTATAGCAATAAGTGATTTGGGAAATGCTACTTAGAATTTCACTAAAAACTCTTTAACTTTTAAGCCATAGTTAGCCTAGTAACTTTGATGAAAGATATTTCAACTGTGACTTTGGAAACTAAAGTTTTACAAAGACATAGCCTTTTCTCTATGATCTTTTCTGACCTGCCCTTACATGATACACAAAAGTCAACCTACTGTCACGCAAACTGGCCCAGGACACAGAGCATATACCCATTTCCAATTTTTTGCTGTAGTTCCAGCATGTAGAGAAACTGAAAAGACACTTTTATCTCTAGGTTTTTGTTTTGTTTTTGTAGTAAGAATCGAACTCAAGACCTTGTGCTTGCAAGGCAGGTGCTTATGCCACTGAGCTGTATCCCTAGCCCTTCCATATGCATTCTCAAACTTCTAGTTGCCAAAACAAGAGTAGTGGCTTAAATTCAACATCAAAAGTATCACTTACAAATACAAGCCTTGTCATTAAAGAGGAAAAGTGTCCAGCCTGGTTCACACCCAGAACCTCTATGAAGAATAGTCTGAGACTGAGGAGCCCAGGCCTTACTTGGTGAAATGCCTATAAGACCCACATGACTTTTCTGCTAAGAAGTTGGCAAACTCTTTAGAGGTGAGCCAGAGGCCTGGGAGGCCTACCTCACAAAATAAATTACATGCAAAAGAACTGGGCCATTGGTGGAATCACTGGAAGCACTACTATCATGAAACAAGGGTCCCCTTGCTAGCTGCTTCTTGATGCTGGAGTCAGCACACAGACTGAGTAGGTCAGGAAAGTAGCCCGCAGGTCCCAGGTCATCTGGCAGAATTCTTAGTTTTGACCAAATACTCTTCATGAAACCATGCTGAAGACTGACATCCAAAATGGGCCAGCACAAAAGAGGGCAAGATGAGCCGTTTTGGACCACACTGAGATTAGCTTTTCCTAGGACCAGAAGAGCAAACCCTCAGGCTGGGCATATAGCCACTCTGGGTCCCTGTAGGGCTTTCCAGGCGGGTAGCCAAATAAGAGTCCATTATTACACTCTTTGTGATGGAGCTACCCAGGGTCTTGAAATGGGCTCTTCTTGCAATTCCAACACATTTCCAACAGCTTTCAGCATCCTGAGCTTGGACCTGCTAATGGAGACTGGAGCAGGAACAGCAGCTCAGGAAAGAGATTTCCTTATTTATGTACTTCAAATGCCCTCTCCTTTTTAGAGGCAACAAACCCAGCTGAAAGTTCGAATGAAGATGTTTCTTTATTCAGAGTCCCCCTTGAGAACAGCTGCATTCTCTCAAGGCAGAGGCTTTGGGAATTAATGTGCAGGTGTGGCAATGCAAGTTCCCTAAGTTACCCTCCTATGACACATGACCTAATGATGCCACCTTATAGGCTGAACGGGGGAGAAGATGGAGGTTTATATTTTGAATCTGGCATTAGTCTATACCTGTTCAAAAAAGTCAGTGAGGGGCTGGAGTGTATTTCAGTGGGAGAATATATCTCCTAGCATGTACAAGGCCCTGGGCTCAATCCCTGGTACTGCAAAGAACAAGTCAACAGGGGTTCATAAGAACAAGAATTTCTTCCACTTTCCAGACCCTAGTCCTTTCCTTCCTTCTGTCTTGCATCTACATACTGAATTTATACCAACTTTATCTCAAATTACATGATTTTTCCCTTGAAGGCCTATCACATGGCCCAGTAGCAGTCACACAAAGGCCACTACCTTCTCAAGCCTCTGCAAGTCCTTGTCCTAAAAGAATGACCAGAACTAGACACATTCTCTTTCACACATGACACTGTCATCTACATCTGTACACAAAGGCAGCTCCTGGCACCCAGGTTAGTTCCTTGGGAGTATCAACAAAAAACCTCAGTGAGTTATAAGCCTGGAAGACAAAGGCGCACACCCTATAGAGGTCAACCTAGAAAACTCAAAAAGCTGGGTGTATGGGAATAGTAACATTTGATAGTAGCTTTAATTATCCCAGAGGATCGGGTTTGGTCGTGTGCCACGCAGGACTAAGTCATTTCTGAGTTCTTCTGCATAATCCTGTAAGGTGAAGAGAAGCATACACATTGTGTAATGAGCTTCTTGCTAGTGTCCTGAAAAACATACGTCTTTGAAAAAGTGCATAAACGCTTTTGCGGAAATTAAGGTACCAGGAGAACCAAGTGTTGATGAGATTATAAAATAACAATAATAAAAGTTGTCCTAATAAATGTAAGACACAACTAACAAGATTCAAGGATGATTTCTCCAGGCTAAGCTGGTGGCCAAAAGGCCTCTCATATGCTTTTGGTAACAACTTTTCTTAGAAACAATAGGCCTGGGGTGGAAAAGGGTCAGGAGAATAAGATACCATGAGGCTAGGTGGAAAATCAACACTAAGTTCTCTTTCACTTGGTAATGGTCTAATGTAGCTATAAACAGAGGCTGAAGAATAGGACAGCAGTTACTAAATGACTGAAGTGACAGTCACTGTATCAGTGCCCCCTTTCTGATTTACAACTTTCACCAACCCTCAGAGAGTTACCATAAACCAAGAACTTTAACTCTGTTTTCTGGAATAGGGTTTTGAGCAGGGAGACAGGAGCTCAGCAGCCCACTGAGGATCTCTGTGCATTGTGGAAACCCCAAGGGTCACTGCAGCTGGGGTTCCTATTCTGGTTCGTGTGATCTGTTTCTTCAGCTTGCCCCTCTTCCCATCTAGCCTAAGAGACTCCCCCAGTAGATCTCGGTGCTCCTTGCTCCTGGTATGCACACAACAGGTGAGAAGGGTATTTCTTAAATACCCTGCTTTACTTGGTCAGCTTATTTTGTTTAAACACAGACAGCAGGACATTCTTGGTAAAAGAAAATAAGTTGCAATTTCCTTAACTCAAAAGAGCTAACTCAAAACAAAACAGGAAACTGCTCCAAATGAAAGCCAGTAGAACAAGAGAAATAAATACTCAGAGGCCTGTAGTATGACTGAGCACATGAGCTACTCAGAGTCACAGTACCCACCTAAACCACCATTCCCCATCCCGGCTGTGCACCCCTTGCCCACCCCATCCCCTCTTCAGCTCTGCCCTCTTGTGCACTGCGATCCCCCGATGTGGGGACAGGTAAGTCCTCCTTGAAGCTTCCTCTCAAATCAGTACTTCACTCCTGGAATAAACTCCTTGGCGTCTGGGTTTAGGTTACTTTTGCTCTGAAGAAAAAAGAAAAAGAAAGAAAAAGTGATAATAAATCCCAAGGCAACCTACACTTTACAATTTATTTCTCCTCACCTTTCTTTTTGGTAGTGCTAGGGATCAAGTCTAAGGCAAGCACTTTCACGGAGCTACCTCCCCAGTTCCCTGCTGTGGCCCCTCCCCTTTCCATTACTGCCAGTACCTTCCCTTCAGCCTTAAGCAGAGAAGGGGACCTTCTGTGACTTGGACTGGACTGCTCTCAGCACCTCCTAATACTCAGCCCTGAACAAGCTCGTTTTCTCCCTCCTGCTTTAGGCTCCATTCCTTTCATGATACTTTCCAAAATTTCACTAGAGGCCTCTAAATTCAACTCCAAAAATAATTTCTCAGTTCACTGAGTGCATTCATCTGGTGAAAATCTGGATATTATATGAAACCAGCCAAATTATCACAATCTCTCTTTTTCTTCATCTTTCTGTACTCTCTTTGGTTATCTACTCTCTCATAAATACTTCAACCCTGGGAAAACTGCAGGTCACAATCATTCTGAACACGATTTGTGTGAGAACTACACTGCTTACAGAATTCTATACCACATAAACATGGAAGCAGGGAACTCTTTTGTCTGATCTAAATATAAGCAGAAATGGCCTCTCAGGGAAGTATGTGCCTTCCAAAATGAGCTGGTAATTTTATAGAAGAATCCCTCAGAAGTAGAGTATTTTAAATACAGATCTGTAGGACAGTAAAAGAGAAAGCACCAGATGATAATTTCAAACCAAAATTCTTCAGTTTTCAAAATTTTATCTTTCATCTCAGTTCTTGGAAAGCCCACTGGGAGAAAACTAAAGTTGGTGCCACTGGCAACACTATTACTTTCACAGTGCTGTGAGGAGCAACACGTCTTCCCTGCATCCTCTCATCAGCACCTGTCTGAGCAGGGGAGAAACAGCAGCTAAGATGGCTCCAGGGAAAACCTGCTGAAGGCTGTAAGGCAGTCTGTGACACCAAACCCTACATTCCTTTACTACGTCACATGGGTGATTATACACAGTGCTTACCAAAATATCTTCAGAATCATGACCGTCACTGACTGACAGCCCGTTTAACTGCTGTTGCAACTGTCCCACGGCCTGAGGCAGGTCTCGTGCTGGAATAAACCAGTCTTGGTCTTCCTCATCTAGCATCTCCTGAAAGCAGCGGTCCAGGAAGTCTTGCTCTTGCAGCTCCTCCTCCACCTGGCAAGCAAAGGAGAGCAGGTCAGGTGTACTAATCCAGCGGATTCATCCCTTCCAAGGTTTTCCCCAATCCTTGTCTTCAGATGTTATTACTGTGCAACTAAGAATGATCTCACGTAAGACCTAACAATTAACATGTTTCTAATGACAGGCTAGAAAAAATAAATTTCTTTTAAACTGAATTCCAGTAAGACTGAAGAAATAGTTATCCAAAAGAGCAGAACTCCTAGGTCTTCAGAGATCTTACAAGATCTATACGTGACAGGTATTTTCCACTTATAATAGAAAATCATTTTACAGCTTGAAATTCTTTCCTTCTTGTTGAGAAGAAACTCTTTGAATTTCCCGTTTTACTTGGTAGTGAAGATGAACCAAAACCAATTCTGAGCTCCTGAGCCTAAGGCAGAAAACTACAAAACTTTTAGAATCTTAGGTATAAAGAATGATGTTTGGTGTATCACTAGAAAATTATGTCATCACTGCAGTATTCTCTCAAAATAAGAAATATATGAATACATAAACAGCTCTGTATTTCAAAATAAAGCAATATAAATCTAGAATATCTTACAATTCTTTTTAGATACCATCCTTTTAGTGACAATATAGTTCACTCTACAGGTTTCTTGTTTTGTTTTGTTTTCTGAGACTGGGTCTCATCAGCTGGTTCAAGCTGGCCTCGAACTTGTCATCTCACTGCCTCGGCCTCCTAAATGCTTCAGACTACAGGCCTGTGCTGCTACTACGCCAGGCTCACTGTGCTGATTTTAGTATGACTTCACTTCCTAATTCCTATTTGGTAAATCCCTCTTTCCTTCAGCCCGCCTGATAACAGATTCACAGTTCACTAGCACCACCACCAGGAGGGAGGTCAAGCAAAAAGTAATTCAAATTGGCCTACCATTATCTCATGAATGTAGAAGAAAAATCAATTGTAGTCAAGACTTTAAAAAAAGTATTTCAGTGTCACAATTGGCCACACATCTGAGTGAATTATAAAGTTACAAAGCTTTTTTTTTGTATTTTTAAGACAGAGTCTAGCTACACAGTTCAGGTTGGCCTTGAGCTCACTTTGTAGCCTAGGCTGGTCTCAAACTCACAATGATCCTCCTGCCTCAGCCTGATCCTTCTGCCTCAGCCTCCCAAGTCCCATGCCCAGCTGTGATATTAGACTTTCACAGGAAAAGGACAGAAGCTTAGAGTTTAAAAGAAAAAATAAAAACAAAAAACTTTGTTAGAAATGTATATGCAAAAGAACCATAAGATTTAAAAATTCACCAAACATTTTTCATGTCTTTCCACATGGCAGGTAGATGAAGGACAACATGTATTACAAACTGCATGTAGTTAGTTTTTGCCTATTTTGGCCGCTGAGTCTTTTTCTCTTTTCTCTTAAAAATTCTGTGTGGTAAGTGGGGCATGTTGGCACATACTGATAACCCCAGAACTCTGGGAGATTAAAGCAGGAGAATCACAAGTTTGAACCTAGCCTGTGAAACTCAGCAACTTGTTTCAAAATTCAAAAAAAAATTTTATGTATAGGATGGAGGATTTATATCATTCACAATTATAACTAGTATTTTCAATCTTATTTAGTCCCTTATTTCCTGAGTAGTAATTCCTGAGTTCTTAAGTAAGTGATACTACCTTTACTGGGAATTTGTAATGGTTTATATCTAGATGTCCTCCCAAAGCCGCCTGCGCTTATGGGTGGGGTTTGGGGAGGTGACTGCATCATGGGGGTGGGATACTCAGTGGATTAGTGCACTGAGGTTATAGCTAGTGTAATGTTGGGAGGAGGTGGGTCACTGGGGGCGTGGCCTGGAAGGATGTATCTCCTCCCTCCTCCCTTGAGCTCTCTCTGCTTCCTATTGTCATCCTATGAATCGTTTCTCCTCTGCCATGCTGCCCTGCTTTGGAGCCAGCCAACTACGGACTGAAACCTCTACAAACTGTGAGCCAAAATTCACCTCTCTTCCTTTAAATTATGGATGTCACATGTTATGTCTTAGCAACAAGAAAGTAAGACAGAGTTTATTCTTTTTCTCCTAAAAACTGCATTTCAATCCAACTCTATCAGCCTCACATTCAGTGAGTATCTGCACATTTTAGTATGACTTTACTTGGCTTCCTAACTCATAGTTGGCAAATCCCTTTCCTTCAGCCTGCTTAGTTTTGGGCATTCCAAGTTTTTTTCATACTACATGTCTTGAGTTGAATTTTAAGCAGAAAAACATCAGATTCTGGGTAGCAACCCTAACACAGTATTTTTTGCCTCTCCAACAAAATATCTAAGAAAAAACAGTTAAGATGAAATAATTTGATAGTAGTAAGAACCCTATGACTCACCATACAGAAAACAAAGTAATGTACCAGGTACAGAAGAACTGACATCAACGAAATCCCAAACCCTAAACTGCCCTGTTCTTAAACGAAGGACAAGTAAGGCTTCTCTGAAACACTCAATCCTCCGGACTGACACCATGTAATAGTTCAAAATACTGCTGTCAAGGTAGTATTTCCTGTGAAACATTAGGGTTGGGGAAATTTGAGCAAACAATTATTTACCCGCTCAGCCCTTTTAAAGGCCTGATATTTACTGCAATCCTTAAAGTTGCTAGGGAGATAGTTGTCATTATTTTCCTAGTTCTCCTCAACCAAGGTATAATTTTTAAGGCTCCTAAACTGTTTTTCATCAAACGCTGTGTGTGCATGTGTGTGCACACACACGTGTGTGTTTTGGTAAAGACCTAGCTTTCCAGGACTTTTCCACATACCCTGCCCCAGTTTGCTGAACTACATAGGAGCTCACAGCTGATCCATAGTACAGACATCTAGCTCTTAATTGTCCAAATCCTAGTCAGCAGGCTTAAGAGCATGTCCGTGAGTATAATCAGAGCCAGGACAAATCAATTATGCTTTCTACAATCTAATATTATTCATTCAGAGGCAACATAAAGGCAGAGTGGAACAGGCAGGTCACCACAAAAGCCAAAAATGACTATTCTAAAACCCCACAGAAAGTATATTTATCTTCATTCAGAATTTTTCTTTTTTTTTTTTTTTTTGTCCTTTTGAGACAGGGTCTCTCTATGAAGGGTTCAGGCTGGCTTTGAGCTCACTTTGTAGTCCAGGCTGGTCTTGAACTTGCAATGATCCTCAGCCTCCCAATTGCTGGGATTATAGGTGTGCGCCACCATGCCCAACTCAGTCAGAATTTTTAATTATCTATTACATCTGCATTATTTTCAAAATGAAATGCATAGTATCACATTTCTTATAAGCAAATAAAATCAATAACTCCCAGTTAGGAGTGGTGGCACACGCCTGTAATCCCAGCACTCAGGAGACTGAGGCAGGAGGATCACCATGAGTTCAAGGCCAGCCTGAATTACACTGTGAGGCCCTGTCTCAAAAAACAAACAAAAAAATCAAGAACTTCCAAAGTATAGAAAAACTCACTACCACTTTTCCTTATTGTCCCACAGTTTAAACTATTAATTTCACGCTAATCATGTGAAATCATGCCACGAATGGTGGCACATGCCTATAATCCTAGCACTCTGGGAGGCCACGGCAGGAGGATTCCAAGTTTGATCCCAACCTGGGAAATTTAGAGAGACATTATGTCAAAATTTTAAAAAGGGTTGCAGATGCAGTTCAGTGTGAAGGCCCTGTGTTCAATCCCCAGTACCACAAGTACACTCACAAACACAAGTCTGTGGTCAGGACAAGACCTCAGTCCTGTGGGATTAGGGAGAGTCCTGTTTGATTTAAACTGTAGGAATCTCCTTCAATGTTTTACAGTCACCTACAGAAATCCAATAAACAATCTTGTCAGAATGAGGGTTGGAGCAGGGCCTCTCCAGAGCAATTACTGTGTAACTTAGTATCATAGTGTAAATACTATTATACAGAACTTAGTTATGCACGGGCTCCTTGGGTAGGACTTTTCAGCTATCAGATGATTAATTTGATGGCTTTTGTCCTTTTTTAACCAGCGTGGTAGAGAATTGTCATCATGTTCCTGGCTTGGTCTTGTCTGTTAGCACCTGAAGATGCTTTCTGGTCTTTCCAGCTGAGGCCTCCCAGTGTTTTTTTTAAGTCTTATAAGGCCAAACGCACACATTTCTTTTGTTTTCCTTTTGTCCAACTGACAGTAAGATATTACAGCTGCGTTATATGCAGAGGAGGGCTTCACTTCTTTCCTTACCTGCCTGTTGAAGTCCTCTTCGTTCTCCATCCACATGTACTCTGCGAATGGGTTTTCCTTCTCATCATGCCCATTTAGTGCCTGGTCCTCTTTGGATTTCACAGTGGGTGGTGTATTTGCCACGCTGGATCCATTCATTATGATGGTATCTAAACAGAAGCAAAAGAAAGGTTAAGAAGAATATAAGGATCAAGGAAATGTAAACCTAAAATATCCTAACTCTTTCAAAAGCTTTTAAAGTTCTGAACCAAAGATTTTTAACTTAAATGAAGAGAAACTATCAGACTGTAACTGCTTTTAAAGAAATTTACTGCATCCCTTGCAGGTGCCAAATTACAGATGTACAATTTTTTAAAAAAAATTTAGTTTCTCAGTACACGTGTAATGTTTACATTCCTTGTGGGAAGTTGGTATAGGTACACACATCCCAGTTCTTTTTGCATCCTCTATACCCTTGGCACAAAAACAGATATGAGGATCAATGGTATAGAATACAGGACCCAGAAACAACCCCAGGTATATTCAACTATTTGATCTTAGACAAACAGGCCAAAAACACATACTGGAGAAAAGATTGCTCTTCAATAAATGGTGTTGTGAAATTGGCTACCCACGTGTAGAAGACTGAATCTGGACCCCTATCTCTCACCTACTACTAAAATCAAAATAGATCAAAGAACTAAATGTTAAACCAGGAACAATCTGCTGGAAGACAAAGCAGGTAAAACTCTTTAAATTATAGGTATAGTAAGGACTTTCTGAACAGAACCTGTTGTTTGATGCTCAAAAGTACAGGACAGTTTTGAGAATCAACAAATGGGGTCATTTCAAAGTAGACGATATATAATTCTTACAGGATTAAATGAAATGGTTAGGTATAGTCTTCCTAGGTAAGAGCAGCAGGATGGGATAGAGGGTAGGAATTTTCCAGTGCCAAATTAGCTCTACAGCCTAATCCAGAAAACCTTGCTTAATGTTTAAATAGGAAAAAAAACTATACTCTTAAGAAACATTGGAAGTACCACCTGCTCCATGCTGTGATTCTCAAGCTTTTTCTTTAAAACATATTTCAAAAAATAATACATGTTCATTGTATTGATAAGCAAAAGAGAAAAAATTTACCACCCATCCTAACCTCTAGAGTTCAGTACAATTAACAATGTGGTACACAGAACCTTCCTAACACCCCCAATGTGTATGTAGATACAAACAATACACACATGTTCCCTAAGTGTTCTTTTTTGGGGGAGGCTCTTTTTAAGACAGAGTTTTGCTATGCAGTTCAGACTTGCCTTGAACTTGCAGTGATCTGCCTGCCTTAGCCTCCCCAGTGCCGGGACTACAAGCATGTGCTACCATACCTGTCTGGCTAATTTTTGATAATTGTTTTGATTCTAAGAGTTTTTGCACTGGGCATGGTGGCACACCCCTGTAATCCCAACACTTGGGAGGCTGAGGCAGGAGGATTGTTGCGAGTTTGAGAATAGCCTGGGCTGCAAAGTGAGCTCAAGGCCAGCCTGAACTGCATAGCAAGACCCTGTCTCAAAAAGACAAAAAAAAAAAGTTTTTGCATCTACTCTTAATAGTAATAGGAACATATGATACATGATGCTCCACCATTTTTTTTTCTCATTTCTTTTAATACAGCCATTCCATCTGGAGTGTGTCCAATGTTTCTGTATTCCGAGCACACATGAACTTCTTGTGTTTCTTTTTTCTGAGGATTTCCTTAGAGTAGCTCCTAAAAATGGAACTGCTACATTGTAGACTATGTTCATTTTTTGAAGGCTCTTGATTTATTACCACTCTGCCATAAAAATTTAAATTCCCATGAATGTTATGTAAGTGCCTATTTCCCCACATTCAGGAGTATTGCTATTTTAAAAATCATTCCCAGTCTTTCAAGAGAAAATATGCATTTTGGGGGCTCAGTGATTAGAGCTTCTGCCTTGCACGCACAAGGCCCTGGGTTCAATCCCCAGTACCACCAAAAAAAAAAAAAAGAAATAAATATGCAATTTTTTGTTTAAATTTCTTTCTTTTTTTCTTTTTGATACCAAGAATCAAACTCAGGACCTAGCACTTGTGAGGCAGGTACTGTGCCACTGGGGCAGATCCTGGGCCCTTAAATTTCTTTGAGTTTTCCTGAGGCTGAATATTTTATTTTATTTTTATTTATTTATTTTTTTTTAAGAATGCAACGTTTTTATTCACCAATAAACTAAAAGCCCATTTCCAGATGTTTCTTTCTCACATATACTTCATTTGTTTTATTAAAAAGCAAAGCCATGTAAGTGGAAACCACCTAGTCTTCGGACTCTGACCCATCTTCATCCTGACTAATCTGGAAGTATCGGAGTTCGTAAGTCTCTTTGTCAGATGCAACCACATGAAGCCAATCACGAAGATTATTCTTTTTAAGGTATTTCTTGGTAAGGTATTTCAGATACCTTTTAGAGAACTGTTTCTCAGAAACAACTGTGATTTTATTCTTGAAGCGTTCAATGTGAACAACATTCCCAAGGTTTCCAGTTTTTCCATTGACTTTAACCTTCTCCCTCAGAAACTGTTCAGAATTTCCAGAATCAAAAATTCCATCTTCTACTGGGTGAGTAAGGTCCAAATTAAACTTCCAGGTCGAACTCTTAGGCTTCTTGTCTTTCTGCGGCGCCATCTTAACAGCTGCAGGAGGAGCCAAGAGGGGGGCTGAATATTTTAAGATGTCTGTTTGCTGTCCATTTTTCTATTGAGATATATAACTTTTCCTTATCTTTTGTAATAATTTTTATTACATTTCCCATAATTGAAAATAATTTAAAAATAATTTATAACTAAGAAGAAAAGCTTTTGAGACAAGGTCTTACTGTGTAGCTCACACTGGCCTTGAACTGAGTGATCCGCCTGCTGCCTCCTGACTGCTGGGATTACAGGTGTGTGCCATTATGCCCAGCTGCCAAAATTTTATAAGTATATCATATTTATTACATTTGCTTAACTTCTTGGTGGTAGTTTTTGCTAGGTTTAATTTTTGTCTACAGCTCGTTTGTGTATGCCTGTCTATGGCTTTTAAAAGAGCATATATATTAAAAGAATTACTTATTTTGGCTTTTAAGTCTATTTTGGTATTTTTGTTACCATTTGGAATAATGTCTTTTGTCGTTCTTTGCCTAAATCTTAGTCATTCTTCCTAAAACACTCCAATCTTTACTCACTTCTTTCCTTCTCTAAGTTACACCAGGCTCGGAGTATAAGGTTACACTACTTAATTGTTCTGTTTCATGTGTATAATGTCTTTCCTTTCAATTAGATTCTCAACTCCTGGAAAAACAAGACTGACATGTATACATTCCACAACTCACCCTAGCATTAGGGCTCCACAAATACTGGTGGTTTAATTGTGCTTTGGCAACTTTCTCTATCCCATTTCCTCTCTACCACAGCCCCATCCCCACCCAGACTCTCCTTGAGGCACCTGTAAGTTTTCCTTAACACATTCTTTTCCTCTGGTTTGCATCTAATCAACATTCTTGAAACTTTTTATCTGCTTCTTGGTAAACTAAAAACTTCTTGTTTTAGCATCTTTAAAGTTTCTACAGGGGCTGGGGATATAGCTCACTGGAATAAGCGCCTGCCTAGCAAGCGCAAGGTCCTGAGTTAGAGCCCCAGGACCGCCAAAAAAAAAAAAAAAGTTTCTACAATTTCCTTATCTGGATAAACACCAAAAATGTAATCTCATAAAAAGACAAAGCAGAGTTATAAAAAGTAAAGAAATTATGGAAAACTCATTGGTAGTTCTAGAAGAATTTCATTTAAAGCAAAATCCTTTTAATTCATCATAGATTTAAACAGGGCACCTAATATGAAATACATCTGTTTAATATATTTTAGATAGAGTCAAAAGAAATCAATATCTGTTCCCAATATACTCATAGTAACAATTACATAGAGCTAGGGAAGAGAGGGACACAGTGTACAGTACTTTATTTTTACTAATTCCATTTGCAACATAACAATTAATGGAAGGAAGTCTCCAAATGCTAGGGCGAATCCATAAGTAAGTATGGTATTCCTAAACTCATACAGGTCCTCACCTTTGCTGGGCAGCAGATTACACTGTACTGTATTTCCAAAGACTTAGTTGGCAGTTGTTTACAGCCAGCAGAGTGATTTCTCCCCACCAATACAGAAATCACCCACAAAGAATCAGGGTTCAGTTTTCTAAAACATCTGCCTGCATCCAAAATATAAATCCTGACTGTGTTACTGTATGGAGAAAGAGAAGGCAAAGAAAGAATAGAATAACTCAAGCTGATTTAACAGCTAGGTGGTGCAGAAAAAGCAAACTGTCGGATGTATTTGTTCAGGAGAAAAGGAACAGAAAATTACCGTAAACTCAACGTGGGGATGTTATCTGTGATTTTATATGTGTATGCTGGCTTTCACTCATGGTTCCCAGTTCATAACTCCCATAGTGTTTGTGATTTCAGTATGGCTTTGGAGCAACAGAGGTGAAAAAGAGTCCTTTCTTTCCTTCTCTTTCTCGCTCTCTCTCTTTTTTTTCTCTCTCTCTCCTCTCTCTCTCTGTTCTTCCCTCTTCCTCCCCCTCCTTCTCTCTCCTTTTACCTGTTCAATTTTTCTCCCAAAGACAGCATAGAAACTAGAATTTCTTTTTCATAGCAGGTCATAGGAACTAAAAATTTAATTTTCACTACCCCTTTTCTGTCTTGGTGCTGGCCATAAAGAAATTTTCTGACCTATCTTGTGTGATAGTAGATCACGAGATCCTCTCTTTAGAAAAGGTCCTGCGGCATAGCAGGGAGGAAGGAATGTTGCAGAGGAGCACAGAAGAATCTCAGTAGGCTTTGCTGGGTCACCCCACTCCATTTATTAGCATGAGATCACATATCCTCTTTGTTCAATCACTTTGCTACATGATTATCCATGCTTATAACTATGCTTCTGCAATAAAGTCTCAAAACACACACACACACACACACACACACACACACACACACACACACACAGACCAGGTTTGGAGAGCTTCTGGATAGCTGAACGCATGGGAGGTTTACAGGAAGGTAAACAAGAGCTCACCCAAGTGCCAGGTGGTTGGTATACTCCAACTCCACTGGGATGGAAGTTCTTGGGCTCAGAATCCTTCCAAACTTCATCCTACATATCTTTTATTCTGGCTATTTATCTATATCCTTTAAAATACTCTTTTTTTACAGGGTGGTATCAGGAATCAAACTCAGGACCTCACGCTTACCAGGCAAGCACTGCACCACTGAGCTAAATTCTAAGCCTTTAAAATACTCTTTAATAGCACTCTAGTAAACACAGTGCTTCTCTGAGTTTTGTGAACTACACTAGCAAAATAATTAAACCCCAAGGATGGGGTTGTGGGAATCCCAATGGAAACCAGTTGGTCAGAAGTTTCAGAGGTGTGGAATTCTGAAGGGCATCCAAAGAGTCTGTCTGACGCTCTCTTGAGAGCCAGTCTTTGGGACTAACCTCTCATTCTGTGGAACCTGATGTGACTTCCAGGCAAACAGTGTCAGAATTAAACTGAACTAAAGTTTCAAATCCTTCTGTGTTGTTGAGCTACTTTAGGAACAAGACTGGCTTAGGGGCCTAATGAGTAAGAGTGAACTGGTACTCACTGTTCCTTGACTTTATTATCCCCTTCAATTTAGTAGGAAATAGGATGATTTTGCTAGAGATTGGTAACTCCTTAAAGAGGCATATGAATGTTTTCAACATGAGGCAGACACAGGATAGAATAGGGTCATCACTTTTAGCATCCCAGGTTCTTCTGTTCCCAGTTTCATGTAATATTCCCTTTCCATTCCCAGCTCTTCCCCAGTTTACCATCCACCGTGCTTGAGCACAATGTTTCTCTAGCCATTCCACTTTACCATTCCAGGTATTACTTCACTTGATCCTCACCACATCAAGGCACATCCCTATGAAAGTCTAGTACAATGGGCAAAAAAACAAAAAGAAAAAAAAAATGGCCAAAGCTTTCAGAGCTGGAGAAAATGCTTGGTTTTTCCAAACAGGCTTAAGAATCAGAATGGCCACCATGTTGTTAGCTATGCTATAGGCCCACATGGCAAAGAAATGAACCACCATGTGTGAGCTCAGAGCGTACCTTCCTATGATCAAGCCTTCAGATGAAATAGCAGTCTTCAGGTGGCAGCCTGAATGCAAATTCAAAGAAGACTTTAGGGCAGAGGCACCCAGCTAAGCTGCTTGCAGATTCTTGACCCATAGAAAGTATGCTATAATAAATGTTTGTTGTTTTAAAAAGTTTTGGGGTAAGTTGTTTTAGGACAATATCTCTAGGATATTTCAAGAATACATGCTCCATCAGTTCAGCACTTTGAACACCCACGGCTTTCAGATCCAACATACTCATACTAAAAAGTAGCTATTCTTTGGATCTAAATGAGATTTTTCAGAAGCTATAAACCCACGCTGTCTCCATGATAACAGTTTGACACTAAAGAATATTTGGGTTTCTGACTGAATTAACTGGAAAAAGACTATTAAAAACTAGTCTGTACTATTATTTCTTATACAGGCAGTTTCATTACTCCATTTCATATAATTAATACCATTTTAAAAATTAAAGGTCATGGATAATAGTTTTAATGAGGTTTTATCTTTTCTCATTACATCTTAGCAACTCACTTCCTTAGATCAATCCACTCACTCATTAATACCTGCATGTTGGGGCTGGAGATATAGCTCAGTGGAATAAGTGCTTGCCTGGCAAGCACAAGGTCCTGAGTTCGATCCCTAGTACCGCAAAAAAAAAAAAAAAAAAAAAAAGAGATCTGTAATACCTGCATGTCTATTTATACTAGGCACTGTGCCTGACTGGTGCTTGGGCAGGGTACCTAGTCCTCTTGCCCCAGCAGTATTTACGTTCTCTCAAATCAACTGAGAAACAAATAACTAAGAATAATTATGATTCACTCATTAAAAGGAGAAGTAAAAGGGCCTATTAGAAAACTACAGGGAGACCCCTTCTAATCCTAGAGTAGGCAATGTTTTTACTGGAATCTGAAAAATGTAAGTTAATAGCTATAAAGAGAAGAAAAAAAACCTGCAAAGATTCAGCAACAGCAGAGAACATTTTGGGGACTGAAAGAAGGTAGGTATGGATATGGTAGAAGAATGACAAGGAAGAAATGAGGTTGAACAGGCAGATGAGGCCGATCATACAGGACCTTAGAGACCACACAAAGGATTTGGAGTTTACCCCAAAAGCAGTGTAAGCTACTGAACGAAGTTGTCCACAGCACAGTGACATGATTCAAATTATGCCTTGAGATTATTCAGGCTGCTCTGTGGAAAGACATGAGACCAGTGTAACAGTCTAATGTTCTAATCCACATGAAAATATTGTGGCTAGCTGGGTTACAATGATGGCAGTAAGAGAAAAGATGGGACTATAAAATGATTTTAGGAGGTTTTGGTAATAAACTGGACACGGGGAGCCATGGTGAGAAAAATATCGAAGATAATTTTGGCATAGGGAACTAGGTAGACAGTAATGTCATTCACTGAGCTGAGCAACTCTGTGGGAAGAGCAAACTTTTCTCTGGTAGTGATGCGGGGGGGATAAGAAGAGTGATGTATTTTATTTTGGACATGCTGGGTTTGTAATGCCTCCAAAACACCCAAATGGTGATGTTAAGTAGGTTGGCTACATGCACCAAGAAAAGGGGTGGTCTGGCTAAATACAGAAAGTTGGAGTAGTGACTTAAATAAATGATAACTGAAATCACGGCACTAGAGGATACTGCCTAGGCAGAAAGAACCAAGTGAGATGAAAGAAGGCCCAGCTCTGATGTATATGAACATTTTAAAAGTCAAGCAGAGAAGAAAGATAGTATGAAAAGAGACTGAGAAGAAACTAGAGTTGAAAAGGAAACCAGAGGTGGCATTACAGAAACCAAAGCAGGACAGAAATCCAGTCTAGTGGATTGACCAGAAGCCCTCCTAGCCCCATATGTGTCCATGTCCTAATCCCTGGAACTTATGAAATCCACCTTATTTGAAAAAAGGGTTTTTGCATGTGTAATTACATCAATGACCCTAAAATAAGGAGATCAACCAGGATCCTCCAAGTGGGCCCCAAGTCTAATGATATGGAAATGGCTTGTGGGAAGAGCTTGGAAAGGTTCGGAGATAATTACCTGAAAGAGATGTGCCAGAACACCTTCAGCTGTTCTGTCTGGGAGATTCCACTTTTTGAGATAGGGTCTGGCTATGCAGTTCAGGCTGGCTTTAAACTCACTTTGTAGCCCAGGCTGGCCTTGAACTTGCAACAATCCTCCTGCCTCAGCCTCCCCTGTGCGGGGATTACAGGTATGCGCCACCACCCCCAGCTTGTCTGAGAGATTCTGGTCAGAACTCAGAAGACCAGAAGGCCGAGAGAAATCCTGCCATTAAAGACCAGGTTAGGGAGGTTTATGTTGGGAAGGTCTGCTCTGGTTGTTGGACTCCAGATGATGTATGTATGCTATGGCTTGGCAGAAAGTTTGTCTGTGTTTTGCTCATGTCCATAGACTCTGCCTAAAACTGAGATTAAGGGTGGCAGCAAACTAATTAATCTGGCAAAAGAAATTTTAAGGCAGTCGAATGTTGGGGCAGTGGCATGGCTATTGTTGGGGGCTTTTAGCCAGATCTATGCTGAGAATCAAGAGCAAAGAGCCCAGCAGGATGATTTAAAGTGTGAGTTTGGCCTGAAAGGAAGCTCCAGTAAAGCTCTGGACTGTGAAGATAAGCCTGAGGAGATCTCTATTAATGAGAAGGAACAAGAAAATGGAAAAGATGGCGCGAGGGTATCACTAGAAGCAGCAAGCCTCCAACCTTTGCAGCCTCAAAATTGTAAAGGTAAGAGACCTTGCCCTGAGAAGGAAGCCAAAGAGCACCATGTTCCAGAATGGCGGCAGCACAGAGAATTTGCTCCTCAGAACTGGATTCAGAGTGCCAAGGGATCCAGGCACTCGACCTCTATGGCCAAAAGAAAGGAGAGTTTGGCTACTGCTCCAGGTGGCCACAGACCTTGGCATCATCCACGTGGCCCTGGCTTTAGGTGCATGGAGAATGTAAGAGTTCTGAAGTTAAAGAGACTTCCACCTAGATTTCAGAAGGCCTGGGAGGCCAGGCAGTGTGCCCAAGAGAGCAGTGTGTGAAGCTGTGAGTGTGAAGCAAAAGGTGCCCTGGAGACCTCAGAAGTTTAGAAAAGACAAGACCGTGGATTGTGGATTATCTGAGGAAAGCTGCAAGGAGGGAGCAAAACAAGCCTGAGAGAGAAGTCATAGAGGCTGTAACTACCAGAAGTGCCATAGGGGTGGACTCATGAAAGTCCTTTGGAGTTCACAATGTGCCACAAGTTGCTTCAGATGCTGCTGGATGTGGAATTACAGGACAATGTTAGCCCTGCTGGATGTTGGACTTGCTTTGGTCCCAGTGCTCTGTATTCCCCTGTTGGTACCTTTTGGAATGGTAATGTTTCTTTTGTGCCATTGAATGTTGGAAGTGTTTAACTTTTCATTTGTATGGGGGCTTGTAACTAAAGAGTTTGCCTTACACATCTTGGAAGAGATGGAACTTGGGCTTTTCAGCAATGCTGAAACTGTGGACTTTGGCAACTCTTGCAGATGGACTAAATGCCTTTTGCATAAAGGGATGTGCATATGTCTTTAGGGGGTGAAATGTTACAGTTCTAATGTAATATAGTGTCTTTGTGTCTGGAAACTGGTTTAAAGAAATGTGTCTGGTTGCCAAGTTGACAAGGGGCAGAGTGTTATGGTTGATACATTGTGTCAACTTGGGGAGTCTAGAGGTTTCCCTGAATGACTCAGCAAGAAGCCAAGGTGCTTACTTTGTACACATCCTAAACCTGTGGAAGAGGACGGCATGGAGATTATGTGACAGCTACACCCCCCTAGGTGGGGGTAGCCTGTTTACAATGTAAGGGAGGTAGAAAGAAGCTGCTTGCTACCATTCCTCCCTTTTGCTGGTTGTTTTTGCTGTGCTCTGCTGCCATGAACTTGCCCTCTGCCTCAGAACCAGCCAAGTATGGACTGAAACCTCCACAAACTGTAAGCTAAATAAACCTTTCCTTCCTTAATTTTGGGCATTGGGTATTTTGTCTCAGCAAGGAGAGAAAAGTAACCAAGACCCATGTGTAATCACATCAATGACCTTGAGATAAGGAGATCAACCAGGTGGGCCCAAGCCTAATGATATGTATCCTTGTAAGAGCAAAAGGCAGGAGGAAATTTCAGACAGAAGAAGGAAAGACATCGTGACCACAGAGGTCAAAGAGCGAGTCAGTCACAAGTTAACAAAGCCTGCACTCACCAGAAGGTAGAAGAGGCAGAGAATAGATCATCGTATCTACACTCCAGAGGGAATATGGTCATGCTGATAATTTGATTTTGGACTACTGGCCTCAGAATTATGAACAAATCAATTTTGTGTTTTAAGCCACTGCTTTGTGGTAATTTGTCATAGTAGCCACAGGAAACAATCACGTTCCTGTGAAGTGGGGCTGCTTTCTGTTTCTCAGGCAGTTCTGAAGCTGAATAGCTATTCCCCACAGCCAGTGACAACTCTCTGGAATGTGTTTTTGACAGGTTAAATTACTTCAAGAGGGAAAATTTCACTTCTAGTAAAGTTTTAATGTGTTCTTACTATTTTAGTACTTAGTAAATAACAAGTAGCTATAACTTTCTTCTCAAGTGCTATAGGCTAGATATAAAGCTTACCACAGTGGGATTATTTAAACTGTAAGAAATCCATACCAAGCAGTCAACAAAAACCACCAAAAGGGACAGTTTCTATTTGACATAATCTTGCGGGGAAAAATGAATTCTCTCACCATAGCAGTCAATATAGGGAGAAGGAATCCAAGCAGCATTAAATACCTATGTAATGAGGTACAGAAAACTTATATATATAATACATATATAATAAAGTAGAAGTCTTTTCAAGAGGTGATATTTTGGTGGGAGAAACTCTTTGAAAGTTAATTTGTTAGAGAAATGAGTGTCCACGAGGAACTGGGTCAGGGCAAAACTATTCCCTAGGAGAAGGGGAATGTTTCTCTGGGTAACAGTAGTATAACCCTGAAACACAGCAAAGTGAAAAGTGAGTCAGTATGGTATGTTCTAGAGGGTGAAAGGCCCAGCACTGTAATAAGGACTATGCCTTAAGACGGTGGCAAACCTATGACATACATATTATTTGCTTTTCTTTTAAGATAAATTATATTAATGTAGTTGTTTTCTCTAAAATAAAACCTCAGTATTTAGGTTTAATTGCAGTGTTGGCACTTTGTAAAAAATAGTGGGTTTGGGGTTGCAGTTTGGGCACTTGTCTCTAAGAGGCTCACCACCACTGCCTTAAGATGCCTTCAATTTTCAGTAAATGACTAGGTTCATATAAAATGTTGGAGCCTATGGATATGCATGTGTGTGTATGTGTGTGTTTTTGTGTAAGCCACTGAAAAGTCAGGATTTTATGTCTATGTCGTAGAGTGAAACTAAAGCAGGTTATGAGTTGAGAAAGCATTTAAGATTAGATCCCTGAGACTTTTACAGGAAAGAGAAGGCACTGCTAGAGATCTGAGTTATATACAGAAAACAAGCAATCTACCCAAAACCAATGGGAAAAAATAAAAATAAAATGACACTCCTTTAAGTACTTCACCAACACCCTCTCTTAATCTTCACGATAATCCTATAAGGCAGTGGCAGATAGGATTTTCCAATGAATTCTCTGTCTTTTGGAGTCACTGAACACCTTGCCTAAGATACAACCTAGTAAGTGCCAGAACTCAGGTCTTTCTGACTCCAAAGTCCACGCTATGCTCTTAACCATTACTCACTTTAGTTCTAAAAGGCTATGAAGATAAATGCTGATTTTTTTCTCAAGTACTGCAAATAGGGGTAGGAAACTAGCTGAAGAAAAATGCTACTCAGCGAAAAGACTGTTGAGGTCTTTTTCTTTTTTGAGTCAGAATGTTGCCATGTAGTTTAGACTAGCCTATGTAGTTCAGGCTGGCCTCGAACTCAAGGTGATCCTCCTGCCTCAGCCTTCCGGAGTGCTGGCGGATTACAGGTGAGGGCTAGGATTACAGGTGAGTGCTGGGATGCAGGCAAGTGCTGAGATTACAGGCATGCACCACCACGCCCTGAGGTTTTTGTAAGGAAAATATAAACAAAGTCACATCACCTGGTACTGTGTTTAAATCTAAAGAAATTATATTCCTGCCATAAACATATAATGCTCCAGTTAATCTGAATATTGGTGGTACTTTTAAAATGAGAAAACAGGCCCCATCAAATAGTTGTATAAATCTCTTATCCACAATTCCATTTCCCAAAAAGCAACCAAAACAAAAAGTTTTTCATATACTTCGTGTCGAAACTCAGGTGACAGTAAAACTTGAGCTAAACTGACATGAAGCTATGTATAACCTTTATTTATCTCATTTAGTGTGAATACTTCTGCTTTACACTGAAATATTTAATGTGTTCTATAATGAACTCAATGGTGCATTATAGAACAGAGAGAAAGTATCTTTCTAAAATCTAAAAATTTCTTTATTCTGAATCTCATCTAGCTCCAAGGGATTCAGACTTTCTACAGACCTATATTCCAAATGTTTTAAAAACAATTTCTAAGAATGATTAGATGACATGTACTCAGTCTCCAAGGATTTCATAAACCACAAAATGTTTTTAAATATTTTGAGGAAAACATATGATTATAATTTTTAACTGGTAAGGATATATCCTTACCAGCATCGTTTTATACAAGGCTATTTAATCACCAAAAAACACAGGAAAGCCTTAATTCAATGAGAAGGATAATTTATTAAACTGAATAAATTTAATTTTATGAAAAACACTGTGGTTTTATTTCACAGTCTGGTGAGAATTCACCTGAGACTAGCACTAGTCTGATCTGAAGCACAGTAATCTGCTGGCTGTATAAATCCTTCGAGGAAGTTGTTAAAAATGCAGAAACATACACTCCCACCACCACCACCACCAGGATCCATCCTAAGAGATTATAATCCAGATGGTTTGGTGTAGGCACCCCCAAAATCTAAATTGTTTTTTAGAAAACATCTGGGTTGCCAGGTGCACGCCTGTAATCCCAGCACTCAGGAGGCTGAAGCAAGAGGATCGTTGCAAGTTCGAGACTAGCCTAGGCTACAAAGTGAGCTCAAGGCCAGCCTGAACTGCATAGTGAGATCCTGTCTCAAAAAGACACACACACACACACACACACACACAACACCTGGGTTATTTTTAAGTGTAGATAAGTTTTAGAACCACTGATCTAGTCTGCAAGATTTAGTTCTACCCTCATTCTCCTTGCCTCAATTCTTCTCTAAGAGTAAGGGGAGTAAGACAGGAACATTTCCAAGCAGGGAACCTGCCCTCCCCAGTTTGTAATACAGTTATTCCTCCAAACAGTCTAGGCTGAACCAGCAGGTCAACTCTAAAACTCAAGCTATTACAATGGAACAAAAGAAATTATAGAGTTGACATGCAAGAAAAACTTGTTGAATCAAAACTCTATGAAAAGGTGTGGCTTTTAGAGTTTCTCATCAACCTAAAGAGTCTATATATGATGCCTATGATGGTTAAAGATATCTTACATCTCCAGCTAAAGCTAAAAATAAATACATAATTTTAAAAATATATGTGCATTATATATGTATATATGCATGTGTGTTGTCTCAGTTACTTTCTTCATTGCTGGGACAAAATGTCCAGCACCCACAACTTAAAGGAGAAAAGGTTTACTTTGGCTGATAATTCACTAAGGTTTCAGGCTCTAGTCAGGCAGCTCGAAGGTAGAACAGCTTGGTGGTAGAGCGTGAGTGGAGGAAAGCTCTTCACCTCACGGCAACCAGGAAGTGGAGTGAAGGGAGGGAGAAAAGCCAAGGAGGGGGAAAAGCCTTTCCATGCTGTCCCTAGTGACCTGACTCTGCTGACCACAACTCACCACCTAATAGCAGCTATAAGTCAGTTACAAGCCCCCACAAACCAATCGCCTTCCAAAGCCCTGCCTACAAATGAATGCAAAAGGCTTTAGGGGACATTTATATGTTCATATTGTTCCACCCTGACCCCTCAAAGGACTCATGTACATTTCTTCATGAAAACTGCAGAGTCCATCTCTAAGAGTTGCCAAAGTCTTAGCAGTTCCAGCATTGCTGAAAAATCTAAACATTCCTCTGAGATTCAAGATAAATTCTTAGCTGTGAATCCCTATAAAAATCAAAGAAAGTTAAACACTGCTGACACACCATGGCACAGCATAAATATTTCGGTTCCAAAAGGAGAAACAGGCAGATAGAAACCAACGGGACCAAAGCAAAACCTAACCCCAGCAGAGCAAACATTAAGTCCGGTATCTTCAAGTCTCCTACAAAGTGCCAGGACATGAGCAAAATGCAGACAAATTTTCTATGACAGTGTAATGCACACTGTCTTGCATCTAACTGCCAATGAAGTCCTTGTTCCCAGCTGAATCCTCCTGAGCCTGGTGTTTACCATCTGTATTTCTATCAGCGTTCCAGTCTTCTGAACTCTAGCCAGAGTCTCCCTCAAGATTGGCTTACACCATTCTAAGGCTGCTTCCCCAGCCAACCTCTCCAAACCTTTCCAAACTCTTCTGGCAAACCAGTTCCAAAAGTTTCTGAACCACATAGTCAAGTACAGTTACAGCAAGGCCTCCACTTCCCTGATACCACAATCTGTCTTGGTCTTACTCATCACTGAGAAACACCTGACACCCATGCCAGGAAAAGGTTTACTTTGGCTCACATTTCAATCCATGGTTGGTGGCTCCAAAAAAGCAGTAACAAGGCCAGGCGTGGTGGCACACGCCTGTAATCCCAGCACTCGGGAGGCTGAGGCAGGAGGATAGTTGTGAGTTCGAGACCAGCCTGGGCTACAAAGTGAGCTCAAGGCCAGCCTGAGCTGCATAGTGAAACTCTTGTCTCAAAAAAAAAAAAAAAAAAAAAAGAAGTAACATGGCAAAGGGGAGTGGCTGAGGAGAGCTGCTCATGTCACAGTACCCAAGAACCAGAAAGTGAAGGGAGGAGCCAGAGAGGGAGAGAAGCCTTTTCAGGTTAGCCCCCAGTGACCTGCCTCTCCTGATCAGACCATGTCACCTAACAAGACAGATGCACACCCCATAATCCAATCACCTCCCAAAGTCTCTGGCCTATGACTGCATGAGGCTTTAGAGGGACTTCTTGAATAAATCACAACATGTGTACATATACCTGCCTAGTCCCTCCTAGCTGTCTTAAGTTTACACTTTCTATGCCAGGTCTATGATACTGGTCTTCATTTTTCATTTTCAAAATGACTGTAAGAATTATTAGTACTACCTCAAACAATGCAATGAGAAATTACTGAAAAAAGATTAAAAACCCATACACTCTTAATGTTTATGCTCCAAAATTTTAGTAAGATAAAGTAAGTCCAATGATTTCTCTTTTTTGGAAAAATGTTCTTTTATTCACTCAAATTACTCTTAACCTAGAACTTTAACAGTAAACATGTCTATTTTCTTTAAAAACACACGAAGCTTTCAATTCAATAAGCACTCAGAGCCCTTTGGCAGTTGAAAAGAAAATACCAGGCCCTTCTAAAGCAAAGGGTAAAGGCTAAGTGACGAAAGAGAAACAAGGGACACACAAGTACCTCCTGTTCTCATGGGGTTAATCACCAAGACCCTTCATTTCACCAGGGTTCTTGGTCTCTTTAACCCAACTCAACCTATGCTGGATTTGCTCCATAACATGTGTGTTCCTTGTACTCCCAGATCAACTAAGCTGTTTTCTAGAACAAATTTTTTATAATTTATGTGTGGTAGGAATGATTCTTTAGAAATGAAGTACCTGCAGCAGAACTGGCTGACAACTTTTTAGAAAACCAAATTCTCAGGATCCGCCCTAGACTCTTGGGTGGAGCCAGCAAACGTGTTGAAACAAGTCCCCCAGATAATTCTACCGCAAGCTCAAGTTTGAGAACCTCAAGTGTACAGCAGTTAGAAAACTGTTCTTCCATCTATGAGTCCGAAGGCAGAGGTACTTGCATTTTATCTTGATATAAAATAAATAAGGGAGGGGGGGCAAATCAAAGAAGAGAAAAGTAAAAAAAAATAAAAGTGAGAAAAGAAGGAAAAATGGAAACAAAGCTTTGTAAATGGGGAGGGGGAGGGGATGAAGAGAAAGTAGGGAAACGGTAAAAAAAAGAATCAAGTTATATCATCTACAGGTACAAATTCTCTATGATGAATATGATCATTATGTAGATCTAAAATGTACCACTGATATCTGATGACAAGAAAATAAAGTCATCCAATGTGTCATTTTCATTAGTTAAATAAGAAAACAAGCTGCAGTCAGGGACTTAGACTGAACAGTATACTCAGGGGTGTCAGTTCCCATCCAGCCTGGTCTATACAGTATCATTTTCATCCTCTTACATTTAAAGCTCTAAAAAAGGAGCTTCATACACTAGTGAGCCTCAGACACTAGTCCTATAATGAAACATCAACTAGGTCTGAAAATACTACACTTTCTAAGGAAGAAAATTTTGCTTTATTTTAGAAATATATTCAATATGGAGTTAAAGTTTCTAATATTTTCACCTTTATATTTTTAATAGAATGGAAGCAGAATAGCTCATTCTACAAAAGCTTCTGGCCAGTTTTATTGTTTGCAGTCTTCTTGCTTGGCAGAGTCCTAGTAGGCATATTTTTTTATATATCTACAATGCTAGAGAACTCAAGAGTTGTATTTGTTCAATATTAAAACAAGACTGTGAACCCCCAGATTCTGAATGTAATATCTTAGCACTACTGCCAAAGCCTAGATAACAAAAAGACACCATGAACACTATAGGAAACAAAAGTAAATTCTCACTAGAAAATGACATTTTGTTCTATTCCTGTTTATATCAAAATTACTACATTAAAACAACTTTGGGGTGGGGATGTTGCTCAGTGGTACAGCACCTGCCTAGCATTCGTGAAGCCTTGGGTTCGATTCCCCAGCCCCAGAAGAAAAAAAATCCCAATTCTATTTTTGCTAAAACTCACACGGGAATAAATAAAATCAAGCTTCTTAAATGCAATCAATATGCTCACCTAAGTATCACCATCCCAAAATTTTAGCGCATTCCCATTAAAATAGGGAAAAGAATAGGAATGTCAACTACCACTGAGACCACTATTTTTTTGTTTTGTTTTTGTTTTGAGACAGTCTCACTATGCAGTTCAGGCTAGCTTTGAACTTACTTTGTAGCTCAGGCTGGCTTTGAACTCACGGCAGTCCTCCTGCCTTAGCCTCCCAAGTGTAGGGATTACAGGCATACTCCACCATACCCAGCTCTGAGACCACTATTAAACTTGCTCAAATGCTACTAATCTTTTTTTTTTTTGTCTTTTTGAGACAGTCTTGCTATACAGTTCCAGCTGGCCTTGAGCTCGCTTTGTATCCCAGGATGGTCTCAACTCATAATGATCCTCCTGCCTCAGCCTCCTGAATGCTGGGATTACAGGCATGCACCACCGTGTCTGGCTCTACTATCTAATCAATTAGTGAAAAATATAATATGAAGGATATTAACTATTTGGAAAGGAAGAGGTGAGACTATCTTTGCAGATAATGATTTTGATTTTTCAGCAAGCCCCATCAACTGAAAACTATTAGAAACAGTAAAAGTTTAACAACAAGACTGGTTGCAAATTATTATGGTTTATATCTAGATGTACCACAAGGGACTCATGCATTTATAGATGGGACTTTTGGAAGGTGATTGGATTACAGGGCTTTATCTCTAACTTGCCAGTTAAGAGGGTGGGGGTCTAGTACAAAGAGACAGGCGTATGGGGGGGCATGTCCCGGAAGGGTTTATCTCCTTTCCCAGCTCCTCCCTTGATTTTCTGCTTCTGTGCACCAGCTTCTGTTTGATGCCTTTCTGCCATGCTGTCCTTGCTTCTGTAAACTGAAGCCTCTATAAACTGTGAGCCAAAAACAATTAAATTGTGGGTGTCAGGTGTTGTGTCCCGGTCACAAGAAAATCACTAAGACACAAAAGAAATGGCAAACATGCACCAGGCTCTGCAGTTCCATCCCCAGCACTGTAAAAATAAACGACTAAAATGTAACACAGCAATAGTTTTGTATAAACCAGTAACAACCAATTAGAAGTCCGGCCCAGTAGAGCATAGCTGTAATCCCAGCACGTGGAAGGCTAAGGAAGAAGATCACAAATTCAAGAGTCCCTATCTCACAATAAAAAATTATTTGGGGTGGGGTATGTAGCTCAGTAGTACAGGGACCCTGAGCTCAATTCCCAAGACTGCAGCAAACCAAAACAGAAAACAGAAAAGATAAAAGAAAAAAGGCAAATTCTTCTAAACTGAAGCTATGTTGCTTCACCATAATTTCACAATTTATACTAAAAGCCCTAGAATTATTTCATATTCTTTTCTTCTAGATATTATACTTGTAGGAATTCAACCCAAAAATACTTGCTCAAATTCACTAAAATGTATGTATAAAAAGCCAGGTATAGTTGTGTACACCTGTAATTCCAGCCACTTGAGGCCTTTTGGAAGACACAGCTCAGTGGTAGAATGTTTGCATGGCTGAATGGTAGCATGTGTGATACCCTGGGTTTAATTCCCATAATGGGAAAAAAAAAGTATGTAGAAGGAAATTTACCATTGGAGTGGCAATGGTTAAAGAATGTTATAATGAAAATGCCATGTGTATTGTCTTGGAAATATGTGAAGAAAAAGATTATAAGAATCTATTTTTGAAAATGTTGATATGTATAAGAAATGTCTAAAAAAACTAGAATGCTTTGAGTAGCAGAGTTAATTTTTCTTTGTATTTTGTCTTCTTTTCTTCTTTGTATTTTATATTGTAAGGAAAGTATGGTTTCCTTTCTACTGAGGGTAAAATGTTATTTGCATTTGTATATATTTAAATCTTTCTTTCTCTTATTTTCTTATGTCACATGTAGGCTTGAATTCCCACCTGTTGAGGAAGATCAGCCCACTTTTGAGATGTGCACTACAGAAAACTGCCCAGTCTTCACTTTCTAAAAAAAAGGTTCTTCTGTACAATCACAGGGAAAACACAGATATATTTAAAAAGACTAAAAATGTAGTTCAATGCAAAATAATATGTATGTGCATAAAAATGCTACTATGAACATGAAAAATTAAGCAGCTATTGAATAAAGGTACTGCAGTCTGGAAACATTTTTCTTTTAAATTGTTGTATTGCTCTCAAATTGTATGTATGTATGTGTGTGTGTAGAATACTGTGGAGTGAACACAGGGCTTTCACACTGAGATACATCCCAGTGCTTTTTATTTTGAGACAGGATCTTGTAAAATCACTGAGTTGCCCAGGCTGGGCTTAAATTTGTGATCCTCCTGCCTCAGCCTCCCAGAGTGCCTGAACTATAGGTGTGCACCACCATGCCCAGTTTCAAAGTATTTTTAAAATATGTGAAATTAAGAAAAGAAGATTTAGAAGGCTATCTCCCCCTTTCCGGGATCTATTTTTCCAATCTTTGCTACTACTGCTATATATTCTCTTAGTATCAAAATGAGGGGAAGCCTTGAGATTCTTTTATCTGTTCTCTTTTTCATAACCTCATTTCATTCACTCATTCATTTCTTAAAAAAAATACAAACACAATTCAAAAATATTCTGAATACAGTATATACCTATTAAAAATGTGGAAAAATTTTTACTACTACACTCCACAAATACTTTAATTGGCTTATTTAATTATATATTTATTTATTTTTTGGTATTAGGGATACACTCAGGGCCTTTGTTCTAAGCTAAATCCCCAGTAATTTTTAATTTTGAAACAGGATATGGCCAAGTTGCTAAATTGCCCAGGCTGGGCTCAAACATAACTTCAAATGATTTCTTATATGATTATGTATCTTTTCACAATTGTAATTACATATATATGTTTTCACCCTTTTCTCCCAACACAAAAGTAACACACTAAAAACTATAACATATCCAAAGAAATTAAAATCAGCATACCGTAGGGATATATACATACCCATGTCTATTGTGGTGCAATTTATAACAGCCACAATATGGAACTGGTCTAAGTGCCTGTCAACAGATGAATGGATAAGGAACCTGTGGTATATACACGTTGGAGTATTATTCAGCCATAAAGAATAAAATCTTGTCATTTGCAGAAAAATAGATGGGTCTGGAGAACATCATGTTGAGTGAAACAAGCCAGACTTAAATATCATATAATCAAAATATATAAATGGAAACCCAGTATTTTATAAAATTAATAAGTATTACTAATAAAAAACACAAAAAATAAAGACTACTGAAAAATTATATAAACAAAAATCAAAATTCTACATATATTAGACATAAGTCTTGTTTCTTCTTTGTAACTACACAATATTTCATGGTTTGGGGTGTACTATGGTCTACTTAACCAGTTCTCTTTGATGGACATGAAAGTCATTTCAATCATACTATTACAAAAAATAATGCCAAGCATAACCACACATATCAAATTCACTTCTAAATATGCTTCTGATAAGGCTTCTGAAATGGTTTAGGAGATTATGTTACCATAAAGTCACATGTTCTTTGGGCTGAAAAATTAACCCTTTTTCTAGTTCTCATTACATACGAACTTCTTTAGACAAAGCAACTGTATCCTCAGGAGACTTTTCTCATGGAAATTAAACAACTAAACAGAATACCCAGGATGTACCCATTTCTATTAAAAATGCATATACATATGTATATACACATCAATATTCACAGAAAATATAAAATATATCCATCAAAACATTAACCATTCTATCAGGAGTGTTGGATCTACGAAGTGCTGAGGTAATCTCTCCCCTTCTTGCCTATCAATGTTTTCTAATATAAATACATACTTCTGTAATATAAAACTTAAAACCAACATGTTAACTCAAACTATAATGCCTTCCTTTAGTCTGTCTTATATTGATCTAGTGCTTCAGAGCGCTTCATTTGAAAAATATTTCTTAGCACTCCATATATTACTAACAGCTCTTTTCTGCTGATGTAAATAGAATTTTATTATCTCTATTACCTCACTTATCACATGATAAATCAGTTGTTCATCCATCTATCTCCCTTGCTTGCTTGTGAACTCCTTTAGAGTAAGTTTGATTACATTTTCAGTATCTTGAACAGTGTATGACAGAACGAAGATTCAAACATACTAAAGTAAATGATCTCACTACCTTGTAATCACTGCCAGAATTCAGTATGTGTGTTACTAAATCACTACAAACACTGCCAACAACTTGAGGAATGTTAAGTTTTCCTCATGAAACTTATACCCATTATTGAGCAGCTCAGGTCATAGTTAGTTCATCTGGGACATGACCTCTGGCCAAGCTCATTCATGGGCTTGTGGTTTTTGACTGATTGATTTTTGAATTTGTTATTTTCAACCTACAGGGAATATTCAGCAAACTTCATCATATTTTTATATCTGTGCTTTTGTACCTGCTGGTCTGTCCTTGAAATGGTACCTCAAGATTTCATTTACCTAGCAAATATTCTTGCTCAACATTGAAGGATCAGCTTAGGGGCCAGGGTTGTAGCTCAGTGGTGGAGCAAGTGATTAGCATGAGAGGCCCCATATTTAACACTCGGCAAGGGTGTGTATGTGTGTGAATGGGGGGGCAGTTAAATAATAACTTGTCTGGGCAAACTTCAAACTCACCCTCCCTGAGGATTCCTCAAGTCAGATACCTGTGTATCTATTACTATACATCAAGCTCTGAAGTAAGGGCCAAGCATAGAGAGACAGAAATGCACACTTTAATCCCAGCACTCCGAGAGGCTGAAGTAGGAAGATTGTAAGTTTGAGCCCAGCCCCAGCAACTTAGAGATTTTGCAAGACTTTGTCTCAAAATAAAAAAATAGGAAAAGACTGGGATGTAATCAGTGTAAAGGCCCAATACTGAAAAAAGAAAACTGAGAGATGAAGCTTTGGACCTTGCTGCCTTCATGGAGTTCATAATATAGTAGAGAAAATAGTCATACGAACAATGATTCACAATAATACTAAATGCAAGAGGAAGATGTTCTTAATATTTGGTGTGTCAATCTTTTTGTTAGTTTATTAAATATTACCTCTGATCATGTTAGATATGTATTTGAATTATAAAGGGCACAAAACTCTAGGACTGCTACCCTTTATCTTCTGAAGAAATTGTCACAAGGAGTTCTTTTTACATAATCTACCGTCTGTGAGACAGATAATGCATGAAATCAACTAGACTGCTTGGAATGTGAGAATCTAGACTAGGGCTCAGTGCCTCAGCTAAGGACGACGTACATGATAAATTTGAAGGAGATCAATAACCAAACGCATGCCTTGGCCTAAAATCCTGCCCTATTTCAACTATTCAAGAGGCTGAGGCAGGAGGACTGCAAGTTTGAGGTCAGCCTGGGCAACTCAGTGAGAGAGAGCCTTTCTCAGAATATTTTTTAAAAATTTTCTTTGCCCAGCAGAGGTCCTCCACTTTAGAAGATAACAGATCATTCCTAAGAGAGTATTCTCTCTTAGGAAAATACAAACATTGGTGGACAAAGTAAAAGAAGGTAGGTGTTTTGGTGTCAAATCCTACCCTAAATACTGCTAAGTTATTTTTCTATGAAGTTTTGAAAGCAAGAAAGCCAAGAGACAACATGGATGCCAAAATGATTTCTCGTTCAAGTTACATTCACCCCTCACCACTACAGGCAATATGCGTGAAGGTCTATGCTTAAAACCCTCAAGTGTCTAACATACCACTTCTAAAACACTTTTAAATTAGAAAACAGGTTCAAAAGTCCAAAAGCCTGACTGAAGTCACTTGCATGGCAGATGACAGAGCCAGAATATAAAGAATTCAGGTCAACATAGAACTTCCACAAAATCCTACCAATTAAATGGGCAAATGGTTTCAAAATTAACAAATGACAAGTAGAGCTTAACAGAGGTCAGTGAGAGGAGCTCTTAGGGAAGAGTTTATGCAAAAGAATAGAACGATGTGTTCCGGAATTACCCTTGGAGATGCAAAGTGGAAGGGGTACAAAAGTTTTCACTCTGGTCAAATTAATCTGTAATTTCCATCGAACCAAGCTTAGTTGTCTTTCTTATCTAATACAAGAGCCACACACTGGGCCTGTAATCCTAGCATTTAGGAGACGAGGCAGGATTGCTCTGAGTTTAAGGACAGCCTGGGCTACAAAGTGAGTTCAAGGCCACCCTTGAGGTACATAACAAATCCTGTCTCAAAAAACAAAAAAATAAATAAAATAAAATTGAAGCTAAGCCCAGGCAACTCAGCAACTAAGACCCTTTCTCAAAATTAAAGTATTTTTTAAAGGGAATGGGATATAGCTCAGTGTGAAGGGTCTGAGTTCAGTATCACCCACTAACAACAAAAAATTCATCATACAAGACTTTAATCTCTAGCTTGACCTACAGTAAGTGCTGAGTCAGTATCTGTTGAATAAATAAGTGAATAAATTATCAAAGAAGTAAAAGAAACATGCTCCTGAGGATGGGGGGGTTACCATGAAATTGACTCAATGGGTCATTTAAAAGTACAGTTGATCCTCATTATTTGTGGATCTCATATTTGCAAATTCACTTGTTTGCTAAAATTTACGTGTAACCCCAAAATACACGTTGAGTTTTTGAGGTCACTCGTGGACATGCATTATAGTGGGGAAAAATCTACTGCCCCTTGCGTATGTCCCAAACTAAGGTGGGAAAAGGCAATGCCAGGCCTTCTTGGTTCAACTGTCAGCAGATGATCGGAGGACAGAGACAGTAGAGGGCAGTGAAGTGTAACACTAGAAGCTCTCCAGCTTTGGGGCCAAAAGGGTGGGGTTTGAATCCTAACTCTGGCACACATGGTGGCCTCAGACAAATCACTTAACACTTCTGAACCTCACTTCTGTTGTAAATATGTAAAGAAAAAGGCATGTACCAGAATGAGTTGTTGTTAAGATTTAAGGTTATACTCCACACAAGACAGGCACATTCAGGAACTGGCACTTTAGTAAGTCTAGAGCAGTAGCAGAACACCTTGTACACACTCAAACTACAGAACCTCTCTGCATATATTTAAGTTTTGGTTTATAGGTCTGTCCTCCACTAAACAGTGAGATTGTCATGGTCAAAGTCCCAAAAAAAATCATAGCTATAGTCCTCTAAACTTGCAAACAATTACTAAGTGCAAATATAGCTGAAAAGGCTATACAAAAAAATGGTTTTCAAGCCCAACCCTGTATCAGTTGATCAGCCCCCTTGGATATTTGTGAAAAACTCAAAAGAGATCTGAAACTTGTCCAGGGTTTTTCTTTCATGACTGCTGTAACTCTCGCAAATTCTTACTATTATTCTAGATACTTAGGCCTTTTTTTTAAGAATAGTCTCTTAAACCCTTGTTCTTTTTAGTATAAGTTTTTTGGGGGTATAGGGAGTCAAACTTAGGACATCAGGACCTTAGCCTGGCAAGTGCTGTGCCTCTGAGCTAAATCCCCAGCCCCTTTAGTACAATTTATTAACAAGGCTCAAACATATGGTCTATTAGATAATGTCACCTCTGAGTGAAAGATTCCTTTTAGTTCACTCTCTAACAGACTTATTCGTATATATACAAAATAAAATCTAAACATATGGAAGCATGATATATGTTAGAAGGTAGATAAGAAAAACAATACTTTTTTCACAAAAAGCTTACAAAATCCTATCCAAAACACTGTGAACATGTTAAACTCAGTTTATATTTCCCTACTGAGAACTAAAAAATAAGTTCTTGTTTATGTAAACTCATGAAACCTAAGTACTGTGAGAATGTACAAGGTTTTGTATGTGTGTATATTCTCTGTCTCTTTCTCTCTCTTTCTGATACATACAGAACCTAAGCGGTCTATCAATCTTACTCTAGTATTTTAATTTTTTCCAACTTCCAAAAGAAAACTCACTATTTAATATCTAAATTAATGTTTCCAAACCCCCAAAATCTCAATCAAAACTAGCAGTAGTGAGTTAGCTTTCCCCATAAGGTTCTTTGTAGAATTCTACTTGGGAAGTTGGGGATACAGCTCAGCGGTAAAAATATTTGTCTACTACTCTTGAGCCCTCGAGTTCAATTCTCAGCCCCGCCCCCAAAAAGTGTATTCAGGTGTGAACTATTATCTAGAAACATATGGCTAGAATGCACACTACCGCAAAACAAATGGCTATACTATGAAGGCGAACATAAGTTCTGTGTGGAAAGAAAAATATCACCTTAAAATATATTCCAGACTGTTATTACCCACTCCTAAATTGGGTGTAATTAAATCACGCTGTGCCGCATTACAGCTGAAGTATGTCCTATATTTTATGACAATTTAGGGTGGCCAGGTCCTTATTATATTAGAACCTCCGACTCTTTAAGGTCTTTAAAGTATAACCCAATGTTTACCCACTTAAAAAATAATAAAATGTGAAATCTGTTGCTGCCGGGAAACTCTCTCTTCCCGTATTTTCAGCATTTATCAGTAAAAGAACTATACTGGGACAAAGACTCGAGAAGGGTATCACGATGAAACGTCTTCCGAAGGGAGGTAAAAATAGTTGACATCAACAAAACCGATTAAAGCTCCCAACCTTGCGAAGATCCGCGTTCGGTGTAGTCTGCCTCTCTCAACTTCTTCTGCCTCTCTTGTGTTCGCTTTCCAGCTGCCTGGAAGAAGCAAGTGGAAAATGTTAGTTTCTAAGACAGATGAGGATGAGATGTAGGGGACAGGACGATATCAGAAGGGTGAAGGACCCCTCACTGGAGACGCGGCAGGAAAGTGACCAGAGTCTCCAAATTAGGTCCGAAGGAGGAGGGCTGGCGCACAGAGGGAGGTGAAGGGGCTATTTTAAAACGCTGGAAATGCACGGGACGCCCGCGGGGGGGGCGCCCCTTCCCCGCTCCCACCCCTGGAAAAGGGAGGCGGGCCGGGGGTGTGCGGCGCCGCGCTGTTCTCCTGGCAGGGCTGCCCCGGAGCGGCGAGGAGGTTCGCAGTCCCAGGGATCTGGTCCCGGCGCGAACAAGGGGCTCGAGAGGATTCGGAACTTGGGTGGGGGCAGGGGCAGAGCACCTGTGCAGAGAAAAAGGGACCAGACCCCCCTCCCCGTAGCTCCCAAGGGGCGGGCGATCAAAGCAGACGCACCTCCTCGCCAGTGGTCGCGACGCGGGACCCTGAGGACTTCCTCGCCCTATAGGCGGTGGGGCGGGCGCGCGCCACCCCTTCCCAATCTCGATGGTGATGAAGAGGGGGCGCAGGGCGCCCTTAGATTCGCAGGTCCTGGCGTCCGAGTCCACCTAGGCTGACCAGAAGCTCCCCTTCTGGACCGTACTCTACCACTCTCCGAGAGCCTAAGCCTTCGCCGCAAAGGTTGTCGACGCCAGGACAGTCTCGGCCTTTAGTACCAAAACGTGAGCCACAGCGCTGGAGAAGCGCCGCTAAGCCTCGCCTGGCTCCCTCTCACTGCACACAGGCTTCTCACCCCGCCCCCGAACCCAAGTCATTGGTTGCTGGGCACCGCCCCGTTCGTCTATTGGGCCGAGGAAGCTGCCTCTCAGTCACCTTAGTCGCGCATATGTGATTTTCATTGGTATAAATGTGAAGCAGTGTCCGCCTACTGCCTCAGAAGTCCAGCGTGTGATTGGTCCTAACGTCTGTCCTTTCGCTCCTTTCCTTCTTTCCCTGAGGTGGAAAGCTTACTTACTGGAGATCCGGGCTCTGATTGACGGAAAGGACGCTGCTCTAGTCCTGGATGAGACCTGGGCTAGGGACTTGTCTGGATGCCACATGAGGGAGGAGCCCAAGGCTCAGCTCCTCTGGTTTGTTTACACAGGCTTTTGCTCCGGCTTCGTCCATTGGCTGAGGCCGCAGCCATTCCCACAGGGTTTAGCCAACTCAGTCTAGCGTGATGGGGGAAGGGTTGATGGACGCTCCTGCCGGGGGTTCCCCTGCCGTCAGTTACCGTGGGAGCGCAGGCGGGCGCAGGCTTGGCTTTCTTCTGCGTGGCAGAAAATTAATGCACGGGGCTCCTTTGGAGACTAGAAGGAAACAGGGATGCTTCCACATTTTAAGAAACAAACTCATAATTTTTGGTGCTTAAAAACGAATTCATTGGCAGGGCATGGTGGCGCAGGCCTGTAATCCCAGCATCTGGGAGACTGAGGCTAGAGGATCACAGCGAGTTCGAGGCCAGCCTGGGATCCAAAGTGAGTTCAAGGCCAGCCTGAACTGGTGGCAAAGCCCTGTCTATAAAAGACCAAAAAAAAAAAAAAAAAAAAAAACCTCATCTAAGTGAAATCATAAAGTATTGGTCCTTTTGTGTTTGATTTATTTTATTAGACTTAAAATGTTCCAAGTTCATGTGTCAGGTTTTGTTTTGTTTGTTTGTTTGTTTTTTGTTTTAATCCCAGTACTGAGGATCCAACCTAGGGAGCAGTGAACGACATCCCCAGCCTTTTTATTTATTTTTTAGAGATAGTCTCACTACATTCCCAGGCTGTCCTTGAACTTGTGATCTTCCTGCTTCAGCCTCCCAAGTGGCTGGGATTATAGGCATGCATCACCATGCTCAGCTTCATTCCTTTTTAAGGTGTAATAAGTCATTGTGTGTGTGTGTGTGTGTGTGTGTGTGTGTGTGTGTATATATCACATTTTGTTTATTCATCCACTGATGGATATTTGGGTTGTTTCTAACTTTTGCCTGCTGTGAATAATAGGAAAAATTATTTACAAGAGTAAGAATATTGTTGTACTAACATTACACCAGTGTTAACATATCTGTACACTGGTATGAACATTGGTGTACAAATATCTGTTCAAGTCCCTGTTTTAAATTATTTTGAGTATATACCTAGAGTGGGGTTGTTAGATTATATGAAATTTTTGTTTATTTTTTAGTAATTGCCTTACTGTTTTCTACAGTGGCTGAACCATTTTTTATTCCCTTGAAGAGTACATAGAAATGTTTCCATTTCTTTTCTCTCTCTTTTTTTTTTTTTTGGTCTTTTTGAGACAGAGTCTGGCTATGCAGTTCAAGCTGGCCATGGGCTCACTTTGTAGTCCAGGCTGGTCTTGAACTCGCAACAATCCTCTTGCCTCAGCCTCCCGAATGCTGGGATTATAGGCATGTGCCACCACACCTGGCCCTCATTTCTTCTCATCCTCACCAATGCTTGTTATTTTTTTCTTTTTTCTTTCTTTTTAATAATAGCCATATTAATGAGTGGTATATTTTAGGTTTGATTTGAATTTCCCTAATGATTATTTATGTCAAGGATCATATTAGCCATTTGTGTATATTTTAGAAAAGTGTCTTTTCAAGTCCTTTGCCTATTTTTAAATCATGTTTGGGATTTTTTTTTCCTTAGTCATAGGAGTTCCTTATATATTATGGACATTAATTCTTTATCAGATAGGATTTGCAAGTATTTTATTCTCTGGGCTTCCTTTTCTAACTCCTGACAGTGTCTTTTCATGCTGTAGGAGTATTTCTGATTGTGCAAGGACATCATGTGGCCCTGAAGAACCTGTTTTTCAAAGCTATGATATCACCCAAGCCCCTCTCTCCCCATACACCTGAAGGCCAGTTTAGGGAAAGAAGCAGGAGGCAGTATGGAGAAGTTATCACAGAAACAAATTTTGTTTTGTTTTGTGAAAAAGTCAAACATTATGACCCAGACAAAGCTTTAAACTAGAGTGGTTATGTGGTTTTTGTTGTTGTTCCCCTGACAACTCAAAGTTTCCTGGGATAAAATCAGATCAGCTGGAGAAAGAGAAACCCACACCAGCAGGGTTTTTGGAGTAGCTGCAGCTACCCCCGTGGCCTTTCTGCACATTTTCAGGGACCCCGAGGAATCATATAAAGAATATGTTGCCTACCAGGAGATTCCAGGAAAGGGGCTCTCTAAGTCTTCTCTCAAGACAGTTGTCCTACCCTCTCGTTAGAAACAGGAAGATTTCTGCAATCCAGGGTCACCAACCTAGGCAAATTCCATTCTACATTTGTAGAAGTGCGTTCACTCATCCATGGCCCATCAGCCCAGGCAGTCAAGTTTACAGGTCTAGGATCTTTCTAGGACAGATACTAGCTCAAAATGACAGACCTAAAGATACTAGGAAGTGGTTAATGTAGAGGGCTGGTGTAAGTTTTTATGAACAGGTTAGGGCTAGCAAGATTTAAACTTGTCAAAGGAGGGAGCACTGGGGTCTTTCTTGCTGGTTTGCGTGTGAAGGAACAGGGAGAGCAGAAACTTGAAAGCTGTCCATAGTCAAATATAAAAACAGGAGTTAGGCTTTTCATTACAGACTTTAATTCAAGCCAAAGCATTTTCTTAGCAATAGAAATAGGAAGATGTAGCAACCTGGTCTACACTGGTCTTGGTTCCCTACCAAATGCCAGCTGTGGGGAATCAGTCCACCCCAGTCTTTCCTCCACTTAAGTGCAACTTACAGGAACCTAGTCTTGCTAGTTTATCACTCTGATCCAGGGAGAATGAGGTTGAAAGACAAACAGACAGAGTCAGCTTAGCATGTAGACAGCCAGGGAGCTCTTGCCTCTCATAGGCAAAAGAACACCAAGAGTCTAACTTACCCTGCTTTTATTCATTCAAGTATGGGTACAAGCAATTATAGTAACACAAGATTCATCTGCCTCCATTAACCATAAGTACATGACCAGGGAAACAATGTGATCTCAGCTGCATTGACTTTTCCCTAGAACTGGCAACGTGCCATCATTCCTGTGTGGTGCCTTTCTCCTTTGTGCTCACAGAGGAGGCCAATTAGGTCTCAATTCTCTTTAACTGGTCTCCCGAAAGGAAGAGCCTACAAGTTTCCAGAGAGAAATAGATCACATAAAAAAAAAAATTAGGAGTTAGAATAAAATCAGACTTTTCAAAGCCAAACCAGTAAATACTTTCAAATTTTTGAGGGATAATTATTTCAGAGCTACAAATTTATACTGATCACAGTTTTGAAGTAGTGTGAGTGGAATAAAAATTTCAGATGAGCAAGTTTTCAAAAAATTCTCAGGGACCTTTTATCAGGAGCTACAGGAAGATGTGCACCATTATACTGTATATCTTTAAAATGTTTTATGTATTCTGATGTTTTGAATTTGGAAAAATCTAGGTGATGAGAAACTGACTCTCTTGGGGCTGGCCGGTTTGTAGAGACACACAGGGGTCTTCTGGGAGCATGCCTTTGATATGCAAACTAACCAATCCAGAGCCCTGCTTTTTCTCTGTGTCCCTGTACCTCAACAGGCCTTATTCCTCTGCCTAGATCATCCCAGGGTCAGGTACTAGGCAACCAGTCACCATCTCTGTAGCCCAAAGCCTGGTGAAATTATTCAGATTTGCCTTTCCTGCACTATTTGCCCTGCTATGCTTTTCCCTGAAAGCCACAATGAAGGCTCTAGCTTAGGCTTCTCCCTGTTCCTACCTTCCGCCACTTGACTAAAACCTGGTGCTTCTCCTGTGATGCTGGGTGGCATCCAGTGACCTGTTCTCTAAGGTCTTTGAGCACAATCACCTTCGTTTCTTATGTCACCCTTGGGTCTCTTCTTGTGGTGATGCCTGACTGACCATCTCACAAAAGCACAAAGCAGCCATCAACATTAGAAAGTTAATCAGGAAAGAAACACATACAAAGGAAAGCAGGAGACCAAGAGAAGAGAATAAAAGAAATTCCCAAATTGACAATAAAGGAGCAGCAGTTGTGCAGCAGGTCTAGAAAGCAAGCTGCCAGCAGTGGAGAGAAGAATTTGGGGGACTCCAAGAGCTATGTCTTCCAAAAAGCACAGAACTGATATGTTACCTATGTGTATGACCGTGTTGACAGATGGTGTTATAGCTGGGGATGAGTTAGTGATAAATGCATAGAAGACCAAGAGGGAATTATTAGCTCAGGAAAATACAAAAGAAAATGCACCTGATCATAATACTTTTGAGTCTCACCGTAAATAATAATGAACACACATACAGTGTTTACTATCTGCTAGACACTGTTCTATGTGTTTTACATTTATTAACTCATTTAATCTTCACAGCAACTCATTTCATAGATAAGAAATCTTTGGCAAAAAGGTTAAGTAAAAGTATATAACTTATCAAAGATCTCACAGTGTATTCATTTCCTCTTTTGCCACAACAAATTACTAATAACTTAATTGCTTAAAGCAATATAAATTTATTATCTTAGCATTATGGAGGTAAGAATTCCCCAGTACATTTTTTTCTTTTTCTTTTGCAGTATTGAGGAGCAAACCCAGGGCTGGCAAGCACTCCACCACTGAGTTACAGTCTCAGTCCACATAGTAAGTTTTAGAACTAAAATCAAAGTGTTGACATGTGGAGGCTCTAAGGGAGAACCCATTTCCTTGCTATTTCCATTTTAAAGAGGCCTGCTGCATTCCTTGGCTCATGGCCCCTTCCTTTATATTTAAGGGCAGTAACACTGCATCTTTTTCCTTCTGACTTCCACTTCTGTTCTTATATCTTTCTCTTACTTTAATTCTTCTGCCTTCTTCTTAAAAGGTCCCTTGTGATTACACTGGGCCCACCCAGTAATCCAGGATAATCTTTCCATCTGAGAATCCTTAATTTAAACACATCTACAAAGTCCCTTTTACCATGTAAGGTTACATATTTAAATATTCTAAGGATGTGAGTGTGTGTGTGTATCTTTGAGGGGTCATTATTCTTTTTTTTAATTTTAAAGACAAAAGAATGGAGACATACGAACCAGAACAAGCCATAAACAATATGGAAAATACAAAATTATACAGAACATAGCAGGGAATTAGCACTGGATGCTGTATTACATAATGTCATCTTCACACTAGTTAACACACAAACATTAAAGGAAATACCAAATTATAGAGAAGATAGTAGGGAATCAGCACTGGATGTTGCATAACATAAAGTTATCTTCACTTCTGTTAATACAAAGACGATTGAGGAAATACAAATTATAGAGAACATAGAAGGAAATTAGCTCTGGATGCTGCCCTACATAATGTTACCTTCACGTTTGTTACTCAGTTACACAGATGATGGCCCATTTGATCATTCAATTTTTCTCCTCCCTCATCTCCGTTGCCCTACCACTCAATCAGTCATCTTCCCTGTGATAATAACTGTATTCCTGGGTTTATCCATACCCCTGGACTCTCGCCTTGGGAAGAGATATAGCTACCTCAGACTATACTATAGCATACATGGGTGTATACAAACTGCCATGGTTGGAGGTGGAAAAGCACCTATGCTCACAGTGGATCGCCCAGCTCCACCCCGTCGCCATGCTATGGGTGGGGGCAGGTCCAGTAGGTGGGGCGCCCTCAGCGGGGCCCACAGCGGAGCAGCCACGGGGCATGCGCCCCCGTCGAGGTGCCCTCAGTGACCCTTTCGGCTCTGTCCCGTTGCCTTGATGCCAGAGGCCCTTTCTTCTCCTCCTCCCTCCTCCTGATCTCCAGTGTTACCGTTCCCCACCCCTTAAAGTTGGGCATTGGACGAACTTACGATGCTTGGTATAAGGGCTTGAAATCTCCCCGGCCCGTTCTCACTGTGTTAGTTCAGGGTATGAACTGAGTTTAAAGATTAGTTCTAGAACAGAGTTGGAGGATTTTCTTGGGTCTGCTGTATAGAGTATGTTGTTGTTTCTCAGACTCCCAGTCTGATGCTTTTCATCTAATTTGTTGCTATGGGTTCATGCAAGGTTCATATGTTCAAGCTGTAAGGAGACCCTCTTGGTGCTCACATTAATAGTTTGGGGTGAGTCCTGAAGACCGTGGATTCATCCCATTGTTGCCAGGAACAGGCGGTGCTTGCTCACTGCTGAGACTCAAGGTGCTCCCAGAGAGAGTTCAGGGTGGGAGCTGAGTCCTGGCAGCCCAGCTCGTGCTTCCTGCCTGATGTTGGAGTGAGAAGGGTGTGGAGCCACGCGATCCACCTCCATCTGCATCTCCCTCCCGCTGTGGTGCGGCCGGATCCCTGGGAGCCGCTGTGGCTCACCGCTGAGGTTCCCCGCTGCTCTCTGCCGGTAGCCGCTCACCCAGCAGAGAGGCAGGGGGCCACCCCGTCGAAGCAGGTGCAGAGCCGGGTGTGGTGGGCTGTGTACTAGTTGAATTGATTCTCTCCAGGCACTGATTAGGAAGGTTGCCCCAGGGTGGGGACTCTGCCCCAGTGGCTGTCACAACCTCTCATTCTCACACTGGGTTCGACAACTGCTCCCGACCGCCATTGCCT